>JANHGL010010383.1:0-49522 GCA_024611195.1 Ceyx melanurus
AATTATCAAAATATTTTGCTTCCCACTCTTTTCTGAGGCTCGGCATCAGAAAAAAAAAATAAAAAAAAAAATAGCGTGTGCAACCTTTTGACCACAAAATAATAATAGTAAGAAAGCCCCCTTCAGAAGCCCTGCTCAGGGAGCTGCCCCGGGGAAGGTCAGCACCTCACAGCAGCAGCCACAGCACCAGAGCTCATCCTGGGGAGGGGCCAGGGGAGTTGGGGCAGCCAGGCTGGGGGGCGAGATGGGACCTGACCTGCAGAGGGGTTTTTGTGCACAGCAGCTGTTTTCAGAGGACCAGGAAGGTGCTGAGGGGAGTGGAAGGCACCAGAGCCACATCCCAGCTGCTCCAGGGAAGCTGGGGATGCTCCATCACTGGGTGTGCTCAAGACCAGCTCAGAATAAATTAAATATCAGCAGGATTTTTTTTTCTCCAGCACCAGGTTGATGCCCAGAGCCCCACCCTGAGCTGGATGCACCATCCTTCCTGCCCTGGTCCTGCTGCTCCCCTGCACTGAGCTCACCCAGAGCTAGCAGCAGGGCACTGGGAACTCTTTTCCAGCAGACAACACGAGGTGTGAACAACTCCCCCATCCCCAGCCCTCTTTTACACCCAGAATGACTACAGGACACAGGCATTGCACTCCCCCTGCTCCCTGCAACTCTGCTGTGCACTGCTTTACCTTTCAATAGAGGATTTTTAATGCTTTGAGAGTGAAGTGCATGGTGTTTTTGCACACCAAGCAGGGAATTGCTGTTCCCACCCTGACCCATTAATTTCATCTTTAAATGGAAAGCTGAGTGCTTGACGGTATTAATGTTTTTATGACACCTTTCTTAGAATATATGCATTTTATTTAATTCCTTCCAAACTTCTTCAGTCCTCTCAGCTTTTGGACAACACATTTTGCTTGCTAAAAGACCCAAAGAAATCTCAGGGCACCAGAAGCAAGGACAATGACTTCCCAACCAGTTCACCCAGAGCTGCCACTTCTAAGACCTAAAGATGCCAAAAGCTCTTTAAAAAAAACCTGAGTTAACTCCTTTTGGGGCATTTTCAGCCCTCAGAAGAAGGGATGCTGTGCCTGTGCTGCAGGGCTCTGGGTTCAACCCCACGAGCAACATCCTGGACAAGAATGAACCAGGAATGGCCCAGTTATTACTGGTTTAGCTGGGGGGAGGGAAATGGGCCAGGTCACCTCTGAGGGTCACTCCCCATCCTCCAGGAGTTTTTCCCATGCCTGCAAGGGGAGGGTTTTATCTCAGGCTCCTGTCTCCTCAGGGCAGGACAATCCAACCCAGTTCTGCTGAGTCTCCCTGAGCCTGCACTGAAACATCTCCACCATGAGGACACCTGCTCTCCAACCTCTCCAAAATCAGCTTTTTTCTCTTGGAGGGGGGTTAGATGCTGGCCTTTTGTTTCCACTTCTGCCTCCAAAGCAAAATCAACCCAAGGAAAGGAGTCTCCAGCCTCCTGTTGAGCCCTGGGAGAGGTGGGCTGAGGACAAGCACCACTCTGGAGGTTCCCCAAACCTTCCTGGGTGTGTTGAGCAGCTGGCTGTTCAGCACTGAGGGTTTCTTGCTTTCCCATTTCACTCGGTCCCACACACACCTCCCAGGGGAGTTTGCACACTCCCATGAGCAAAAAATGGGTTTTTTTGTGGTAGGTCCCTTAGCACGTTCCCCATGGGGCAGGGTGGGAGGAACTCAGCAGTTCCTGGGTGCAATTCAGTGCAGCTTGGCCAAAGTGGGGGGGTTGCAGCAGGCTGGGTGAGGGGACAGCCCAAGCCTGGATCCCACCAGGGTCAGGCTTTGGTCCGGGAGAGGTGACAGTGGGGAAAACAACTGGCAGCTTGTCACTGAGCTCATTGTTGTGAGCACCCAGAGCAGGATGAGGAGGGACAGAAGTCCCAATTAGGTGACTAATTTAGCTCCTGGAGCAGATTTTAGCCTTTGGCCCCTAAACCAGAAGCAGCACTTCTTGCTTCTGGGGTTGCCATGCTTGGCTGATCATTGGGTAATTGAGGCTTTGCACTGAAAGGGCTGGAAACACTGGCTAACCTGGAGGAATGTGTCTAATGCCCCGGAGTCATCCTCGCTGCCTCTGCCTCCCTCCTGCTTCTCCCAGCACTTAAAACGAGCTGAGAAACATCTGCTGGGGGAAAAGCCTCAGGCCACAGCTCGGCAGAGGAGCAGGGAGCCCAGGGGAGGAAAAGGGACTTCAAAAGGCTGCTGTCAGTGGGATGTTCCCTTCCTTTCTTGCTGGGCATGAAACCAATCGGCTGGGCACAGCCAGAAAGCTCCACTCAATTACCCAGCTTAATAAAGGCACTAAATGAGGCCACCAGTTCCCCCAGCACAGCTCCATCCTTGCTGGACCTGTGATGCCTGCAAAAGTTCAGGGGGTCCCACAGCCCCCTGGTATCCCAGGAGCACATGCAAGGAGCTGGGAGGGTGGCACTGCCACTGTCCCCAGTTGGGATCAGCACCCACCTGATCACACAGCTCCTGAAAGCATCACCTGGAAGCTGGTGCCCCTCCTCTGCTCCCTCTCCCCTCTCAGCAGCTTGCTGGCCTGTTTGGGGAGGTTTTGCTGAAGCTGCTAGAAAAACACAAACCTCTGCCTCTCCTTCCTGGAGGAAACCTGCAGAAGAGGCTGGTCAGAGTTTACTGGAGCTCAGGTACAACCCCCTGACCCTTCCCTTTGCCTCCTAAATCAACCCCATGCTAAGGGTTCCTCCCAGCAGCAGCACACATTCATCACCCCCCTTGGGCAGTGTCCAGAAGATATTTTTTTTTTCTCCTTTACAGCACCAATTGAGAGGTTTATAGGCACACAAACCACAATATTCCATAGTCCCCAGGGCTGCCTCTAGCCCTGCACACCTTGAAGGTCTGTTTTCTTACCGTGCTGCAGAAGGGGACTGGGGGCAGAGGCAAGGGAAGGGGGGAAGGGGCCAGGGCTCTTCTCCCAGATGAGCTCCCCCCTGACCAAGTGGGGCTTTGCCTCAAGAGAAGTTTTCCAGCCCAGCTGGAATCCTGATCTTCTAACCCCAAATGTGCATGAGGCTCCCTCAGTGATGCCCTGGAGCAGGCTGCACCTTCCTGAGCCTCAGGCCTGCAACTCAGATTTTGGGACCATTATGAATAATCATGATGACCAGAAATAAATTTTCTTTTTAATGGGGAGAGCCAAAAAATCTTCCCACTCTTGCTCTGAAGGTAAATTCAGAGCAGAACCTTCCAACCACAGCATCAGAGGCTGGGAAGCTCCCAGTCAGTAACACTGGGACCACAGGGGCTCCTCCCTCTGCAGTGAATCCCTGCACCTAGCAGCTCCTAGCAGGTACCTGGGAACAAAGCAGCCTTAGAAAAAACAACTCTGCTCCACAGGCTCGTGGTGGGTTTTTTTTCCAGCCTTACTAGTGGGTGTTTCTTTTTTTCACCAGCAGAACTGGATTTCATCCCTCCACAGCACCGCCCACTTCGTGGCTTGCAAAAATAGTCCCTTTTGCCAAGATCTCCCAAACAGGGTTTTTATAGGTGGGCTATGCAATCCAGCCCCTCAGCTGGTGGAACCTGGCACTGCTCCACCACAGCCAGTGCAGGGACACCCAGTGACACCAGCCAGCCCAGTGGGTTTTCCCCAGCCCCTTTGGTTATCTCCATCCCACTCCCAGTGTTTGGGTTTCTTCCAGCCTTGCAGTGGGAACAGAGCTGCTCTGGAGCACTGAGCTGTTTATCTGCCTCTCCAGAGCACCCAGCCACCAGCTCAGGGACTGCCAGGCTATTCTTGATGCCTATTTGCAAAGGGATAACAGCAACAGTGGAAATCCCATCCTTGTTGTTGCTTTCCCAACCTTGCTGCCCTCCCTCCTCTGCAGGCAAAGGATGAAGATGGGTAAAAACCAAAGAAAAAAAGCTTTCCTTTTTTTTGGACTTCACAGGAGTGCAGGAAATGCTGATCTCAGGAAAGCCCAGAGCTGAGTGGATTGATGGGCAGCCCCAGCAGCAGGCAGGGAGGTGCCAGAGGCAGAATCCTGGAGAGAATCAAGCCCTCAATGACTGCGGTGATATAATTAATTAATTGATGGCTGCAGCCAGCCAGCAGCGACAGCAATATTGACTGACTTCACTGCAATCTGCACTGCTGACTAATGCTCATATCAACACCTCCAGCAGCCAACCAGCCACCAGCCCCTCTGCTGGCTGAGACTGAGCCTGATTTCTCCAGAGAGAACCTTTCCAGATCATTTGAACTAATTGAGGTAATGGAGAAATTGTTCTCATGCCAAAACACTTTTTTTTTTTTTTCTCTCCCCCTCCCTCCCCCCTCTTCTTTTGGTAAGATGATAATATTTAGAAAGCTTCTGGCTACTACTTAAAGGAGCAGGATGGTGTCTTTAGGAGCAGCTCAAAGCCTCGGTGCTCTCTCATCATTCTGGGGGTGCCAGCAGCCAAGCTGCACCCCACCAGCTGCTGAAGCAACTGGAAACGCCCCTTTAGCAGGAGCTCATTGCACACTAATTGCAGCGATTATCAGCAAGCAGCATTTACAGCCTCTCTGGACACAGGGGCTGAAGGCAGCAGCAATGTGGTTTCCATCAGGGCTGTCAGAGGGGGTTGGTGACACCCCCCCCCCGTCACCTCCCACCTTGCACTGAGGCTCTGCCTGGGATGGGCTGACCCTTCTCCTGCTGCTTGCACTGCCTGGGCTGGGGGATGCTCTTCAGGCACCTAAACACCATCTAACTCCCATCCTTAGTGCCTCAGTTTCCCAGGCTGGCTCCCCTTGCACTCAGCTGCTTGCTGGGGTATGGAGGTGGCTCGGTTCACCAGGGTTAAACATTGCTCCCATACTGCCCCAGTCTGTGCCACCAGTTGTGCAACTGCCAACGAGTCAACACGAGGTTGTTCTGGGACAGCACCTGGAATGGAAGCTTAAAGATTAGCTGTGCCTGGAATTGCTGCTGCACAGCTACCCGGGTAGGTCCCAGGCAGTGTGGGATCTCAGTGGGACAGCACTGGGGGAGAACATGTTGCCTCTTGCAAGTTGGGTAATAGAGGAATCCGTGCCAGGCTGTCTGGATTATCCAGGTTAACAGACAGATTGCTCCCAGCAGCAACCTCAGCCCCTGGAGAAACACTCTGAGCAGCCTCCCTGCACATCCAAGCCGGAGTGCTCAGGTGCTGGGGGCCAGACAAGGAAAATCCAGAGGAAAACCAGGGAGCAGACAATGCTGGGCCAGCAAACTGCCTTTCAGGGACTGATTTCCTTCTTGATTCCCCAGCCCAGCCAGGCAGCAGCACGAAGGGCTTCCTAGAAAACTCAGCTGGGAGTTCAACTGTGGGAAATCTTTTCCTGCCTGCAAGGAAATCCATCCTGAAGCCCCCAGGAGAAAGCTGGGATGGAAGGCAAAGCCAAACATGGGGGATCTACCCCAGCCTGCTCTAGGCAGCACTGTCCTCAAAGGCCTTTCCTTCAAGATGTGCAGGCTCGGAGGACAAGGGCAACCCTGGGTGGGCCTGTCCAGGTTAAGTTTTTGCTGTAGGTATAAAGACAGGTATAAAAATACTCATTTTCACACTCCATAAAGTGTACTTTTGACTGGTGCCTAAAGGTGGAGCAACCCCTCGAGGAAGCCTGCTGCCTGGGGGTGTCTGTACACCCTTGGATGGTTGAGAGGGAGATGAATCCTCATCTCTGCTGAGCCACTTTCCCCTCAGCCCATCTCCTCCTGTCACCTGCCTGCTCACCAGGTACCTTCCTGGAGCCTGCACTGGCTGGAATGGGCAATACCTGGAGAGGAGAGGGAAGCCAGATGAGCAGCAGCAGCTCTGCTCCCAGGGAGCAGCAATTGCACAGAGCTGCCACCACCAGCAGTAACCATAGCAGAGCATCTAGAGGCCTCTAGTGTCCAGAAGGTACAAGAGCTGGGCCAGCACCTCCAGGCAGGCTGAGACACTCCTGTTCCAGAGCCACGGGAGCTGAGGGAGGCTGAGCCATCAGCAGGAGCCTGACTGAAACTCATTGCTTTGCTACAGTGGATCCTCACCCAGGAGAAATAAATACATAAAACCACGGCTGGGTGCTTTTTCGGTACCTCCACACAAAATAAATCCTGCCACACACAGAAGACTGACTCCACAATCAATTCATGCCAAGCTGAGCCAGCCCTGCTGCATTCCCACACAGATCTCTGCAGGTCACTGGATCAAACTAGGACCAAAAGTACTTGCAAGCAGCACCTGCAAAGACCCACTAAACCAGCACGTGCTTGGTGTTCTCTACCCGTAGACAAGGCAAGAGAAATCCTCCCTTTGGCCATACCAGAGGCCCCAGATGGAGGTCTGTGATACTAGGAAGAACTGGATTCCTGCTGCCAGGGAGAACAGCACTGCTGGCAGAACCATCCCAGGACAAAGGCTACCAAATGGGGATGAACTGGGAAACGAGGTGCTATTTTGTTGTTTTGGCTGTCAAAAGTGGCTGTTTCACAGGAGACAGGGGCAGCAGAGGTCCCCTGTCCTCCCACCTGCCCATCCCAGCAAACCCTGCTCCCCTTCTCCATCAGTCCCACATGGAAATGCAAATAATCAGAGGCCACTTTCTAAGGGACTGGAGAAGCAGGGGCCTTCCCTGCAAGTCAGAATAATGAGAATTTAAAAGAGAAGGTGGGGGAGGGCAGCTTCCAACAATTCATTGTTTTCCAGAGCTGCTTCAATTAGCAGACATCCCATAAGGAGAGAGAGGGAGGGAGAAAAGAAATTTCATGCACTGCCACAGCCCCAGTCGGTGGCGAACGCTCCCAGCTCCTGCCTGGAAAAAAAACAACCCACCCCAACTTTCATCTCCCCTCTCTCCCTCTTGGCATTACATCACTCCAAGTGCATCCTGGGCAATATTGTTATGCTAATAGAGCAGCCCATGAGACTGGATTCTCCTGCACTGGGAGAGACATTCCCACCAGGTCCTGGCACTCCAGCTTATTCAGTCGGGGCTGAATTGCCTCCCGAGAAGAAAAGCTGCAGGCTTAATTAAGTGCTGCTCTCCATTCCCAATCCCAGCCCGATTGTTGTGCTGGTTGCTAGTGAGGCAGTGCCAGGACTCCCGATGCTGGGGCTGCTGGAGCAGGGCAGGGCTGAGGCTCTCCTGCTCTGCTTTGTGGCCATTGTGGTGCTGCGGGTGTTGCTTTTCCATGCCAGTGGCTTGCAATGCTCCAATCAGCCGTGGAAAAATTCTGGACCCTTGTTGCCAGTTTTCTTCTCCCTTCCTTGTTTTCACTATTAGGTGCCTGTCTTTTCCGGTTTGGATCTCTTTAAGAGCTTTTATGACTCTGGACAAAAAAAAGAGAGAGCCAGCTTTTGCATCCAGCAGCATCTTTAATGCGTTTTCTCTTTTTTTACTAGCTGCCTATGCTACTGATTTTTGGGAAAAAAAAAGGCTGTATGTTTAGAGGCAGAACACAGAAGTACCATCTGGCCTCCCCTGACCCTCTCCCCAGCCCTCCTAAGAGGGCAAAGCGAGCAGGAGCCTGGCAGCAGAGGCAGACAAGCAGCTGACAGCACAGCCAGGACAGCCCTGAGGCTCAGGAGGCTCCCTGGATCCCAGACTGGGAGCCCCAGCAAGGTGGGCATGGGGAAAAACCAGCCCAGGCTGAGCCCTGCTGGGCAAAACCCCAGCCAGCAGCTCAGAAAGCAGCTGCAGGGCTGCAGGGGAGCAGCCCCAGAGCAGGATGGAGCCCAGGCCCGGGTGCATCTCCCAGTTCCTTCAGGAAGGGCTGGGAAGGGGAAGCAGCTGCTGAGCTTTGGTGCTTTTTCTACCTCTGGGACTAAAGGGGGTTCAGAGCAGGGTGAAGGGCCTGGGATTGGAAGCTGTTGCATCCCGGGAGGGATGAACCTCTCACAGCTGAGGCCCTGCCCCTCCAGTTAATTGCCAATTAATGCTGGAGAGGGCACTTAATGGTGCTGTACATTAGCTTATCTCAACTGGCAGATCAAGGAGGAGACCACTTTAAGCAGGGAGCTGGTTTATCTCTTCAGGGGAAGTGCAGCATTTCTTTCTCCATCCCCTAGCCCCGTGATTTATACTGACCTGACATTTGCATTTACACCAGTAAACCCAGTTCTGACAAGAATCTCATTAAACCTTGCAATAAATCAGCCCCTCTGCCAAGGATCTTTTCCTGCCTTGGGAAATGATAGATGTGTACCTGTTCTGGGAGTTATGCACACGCATGTACACACACTTCTGCACATACAAACACACTTAAAAAAATCCCAAACCAACCCAACCCCCTTGGCTTCACATCCTGAGAGGCTTTCCAGGGATGAAACACTAGTCGTGCTACTCAGCAGGGGAAAAACACAAGTGAAGAGAGTTCTAGGCAAAGGAGAAAAAGAGAGGCACTGGATACAAAGTGAGATGGGTCACCTGCCAGAGGGAGCCAGGGATCAATTCCAGACCACAGAAGCTCTGGAAGCAATGGGCTGGTGCACCCACCCCTCACCACTGGTGTGAAAGTTGGGACAGGGCAGGAGCCAGATGGTATAGGGAGATGTATATTTATAAGAAAAACTAGAATTAAACTTCTGGAGATTACAGTCAGAAAGTACATAAATGTTAAAAGGAGAAAGAAAAGCTGGTTCAAAGTTGGTCAGAGTACAAAATTGAAAGAAAATAAACCAGTCAGAAGCAGCAGCTACAGCCCTCACAGGAGGGCAGCTCCATCTTTGAGTCTTTGCTGGTGCAAAGACCAAGCCTGAAAGAAGCTGATTAACAGAAAGCCATTATTTTGGGGAAAAGGACAGAAAAAAACACACCAAAAATCCTCTCTCCACTTACCAACTGTGGCCTAATCCTAAGGACTCCTGGTTGAAGCAGATACGTGGCAGGTAACTGAAGCAAGCTGGCTGTGCCCACAACCTTGGTCCTTCCAGGGCACAACAACTGAAGATTTCTCTCCACAAACCTCTGCAGACCCCCAGCTCCTTCTCTTGGCTTGTTTTCCACCCACTAACAGCCCCTGCAGGGCACTGCCTTATATGGATCTGGTCATCAAGTTAATGACACCCACCTGCATCTAATTGAGCAGCAAGCTCTCCAGCATCCTTTTCACCTGTGAAATGAAGCAGCTCATCCATTTCACCTGTGAAATGAAGCAGCCTGCAAGGGCTCCTGACCCTGGCAATAAGGTCCCAATCCCACCCTGGGTTGTACGTTTTCCCCTTCCAAAAGCTGTTGGTTTGTGAGATGAGGATGGGCATGGATTCTGTCTAGATATCAAGCCTTGGAAGGTGGAGGTTTTTCACCTAGACAATAGGGCAAGAAAGCTCCCTGCAGGGCCTAAGACATGGATGGATCTTGTCTTTTCACTTGCCAATCACATGACACCTCCTGACTAAATGAAAAGGTCATTTCCCCTTTTTGCCATAACAATGTGGTCTAAAAATAAACTTTTGCCTCAAAAAATATCTCCGTTGGCCTTAAAAAGAGAGACAGAGGGGGGGAAAAAAGAAAAAAAAAAGAGGGAAAAAAATTGCGAGAGGGAGAGGAGAGGGAAAAAAAGTCAAGTCCTAAGTTGTGCTGTTCTTCTTGCCAACATCCACAATCCCTCTTCCAAATAACCTCTCATTTACATGCATGTTTATTTAGTTTTCATGGCTGTCTGGAAGTCAGAACTTTTTTTTTTTTCCGCCTTCTTGTCTAAGACAAAGATGCGAGAGGTAGAGCAGAGTAACCTCCATTAGTCACACACATCACCACGACCAACCACCACGGGGTTCTGCCTGACCAAACAACCAACTCACATGTGCTGAGGGCTTCTGCACAGGGAAGGTGTTTTACAAATGAGCTGATAAAAATAAAATAAAATAAAAAAATAAATCTAAACCAAATGAAACAAAACAAAGAGGGATATGCAAGAGAAACAGCCCCTCCAGCTCCCTCCTAACATCCCCAGCAGTGCTTCTGAGCATTTCTAACCTGGCCTTGCTCTGTAGTTGGTGATATTTCCCCTGAAAAGCTCTGCACTGGCTTTGTTAGATTTCCTTGAATACGTTGTTTTCTTTCCCTTTTTTTTAATGACATTGTGATGGTGCTAAATATCTCAGGGAGTGACTGGAGCTCGATCGTGCATTAGCATAAGGTCTGGAAGTGTTCTAAAGACACATGCAAGAAAGCTCCAGGTAGTATTTAGAAGGACAAACTGTGTTCTTTGAGTACCCAGAAAGTAAAACACTGAATATTATTTACTTTTGAGACCAAGCAAGTCTGCAGTGGAGTGTGGAAGGGAGTAGGTGCAGTTGAGTATTGAATAGCCCATTGATGTCCTTTCCCAGTATTTAAATCACACCCCATGTGGGTCTCACTATCCAAACACTCAGACTCGTGTTTGACTTTGACCATGCAAATACTCCCAAGTGGAAGAGAAACACGGCCATGGCACAGGGAAGGTGACAGTGCCATGTCTGTGGGAGCAGCTCACCTCTGTATCTTGCTGCACCCTGTTTCTTTTTTTTTCTGGAAGAAGGTGCTGATCTGTGTGGTCTGAGAGATGATCTCCCAAAGCCCTTAATTCAGGGGGTTTTTTCAGCCATGGTGCAAAGATCTTCAAAAGCACATGGGTGACAGGAGCTAGACGTGGTCACTGCTGGTCACAGGTGGCACCTCGAGGGCAGCTCAGTGATGGAAATGGGTCAGTGTGCTCTGCAAAGCCCCAGTGGCCCTTCCAGCAGCCCTTACCATGATGGTCTGCTGGGAAGAAAAAGTGGAATGATGTGCTTCTCTCCCTACTGGTTATTTTTAAGCTTTCATAATTCTTCTTTTGGACCACCTGATGGACTGAAACCAGAAAGTGGATCATTTTTTTTGTTGTTGTTTCTGGGGCTGGTTCTTCTCTACCTGACGTGTTGCACGTCAACCACCACCGAGAAGAGAGTTCTTTGAATAAACACTTGAGAACCACTGAAATGGGGGATGAAGGGGCTCCATCGGGCTCCCCACATGCAGAATTTCTTGGGATGTCTCTCCCTGTGCCTCAGCTCAACCTCTTCAAACAGGAGACAGCAGCGAAGGGAGCAGCCTGGATGTTGGCCAAGCAGGCCGGAATACGCTGAACTCATCTAATCACGGAAGTTAAGTAGCCTCAGGCCCCTACAGTGCTTGGATGAAAGGCCAGGCCAAGCCAAGGGGTCATGGTGGAACATTAAACCAAATAAATCAAACCAGCTGGGAGACTCCATTTGCTCTCAGCGTTACTCGGGAGCTGACGGATGGGGAGAAAAAAAGAAAGGAGGAGTTCATTCGCTCGCTGTCTGGGAATGACAGCTGCTCTCCCATCTGAGGGGGAGAGAGAGCACGGGGATCAACTGCTACTATCAATCAGGCCTCGGGGTGGGGAGAGGGCTGGAAAAAACCCATACTGGGTTGTGAGACAGAAAAAAGAGGAGTTTGATTCTGAGGAGTTTTGAGGAGCCGTGGCGTGTTATGTCCATAACCGCGGTGAGATGGGGAGTCTGGGGACTGCCCCGCTGGGTTTTACGGTTCATTGCTGAGCTGCTTGGGGCATCCTGGAGCTGCCCTTCAGGGCAGGACTTCCCAGGTTGCCAACGTCTTCCTCAGCCTTTCCCACAGCACCAAGCAGAATGTGATGTGAGTGCTGCGTGTGCAAGAGCTGTCAGGCCAGTGGCACAGAAAGGCCTGATGGACACCCTCTGAAGACAGCTTCTGGAAGTGTGTAAACCACCCAGAGAAGCATCGGAGAAGAAAAGGCCAAAAGTGGTGTGCACCAGAGTGAAAGAAAAGAGTCTGAGTCTCTGAGGGCAAGGGCGGAGCAGAAACAATTGCTAAACTGGAACTCAGCCCCATGGTGCTGCTCACTCTCCTGTATTAGCAGAGAAGCTGATTCTGGCAACATGCTCCTGCTGTAGGATGCTCCTCTTCCCACAGACACTTTGATATGTAGAAGGGCTGGAATAAAACACTGAGTAAGAGCCCAAGTTGTGCCTTAGGAAGAACTTCTTATTGTTCAACCTGAACGAGACAAAGCCACTGAAATCAGAGTGCAAAGCAGAGCCCTGTAGTATCAGGGCAAAGACATCAGTGCCTCTAAAAGACCTTCAGCTTCAAGTGCCTTCTTCATTTTGCCTTTAACTCCTCTATATGATGACAGTAATAACTTGATGCTGAAAGGTGCCTGTGTATAGAAGGCCAGGGTGCTTCAGACTCCAGATTCACCGTGTTTCCACCATCACAGAGCTGTGGCCAAGTGACTCAAGCAGATAGACCTAAGGGCTGACCAAGTTCAGAAGCTCTTTATGCACACAACCATCTTTTATCATGGCCTTTTTGCTTTCTGTTGAAGCTTTTTCCCTGTAAATATGCACCAAAACCCTGAACTAGCTGAACTTTGTAGTCACTGTCCCCTGGTAGTAATTCTTTTGATCTCTTCAACTTTGCTGAGTGCATTCTGGGGGTTGTATCATCACTATGTGCATCAGAGAGTTACCATCATCACCAGGCTTGTTGCACACACCCCACAAAGCACCTCCAGTGTGAAGGAGGGGAAAAAATCAGTTGCTGCATAAGCACACACTTCAAAAATGATGTTAGACCCACCAGAAAAAAACTGCATCTGGTCCACGTGGAGGCAGACACAGAAAAGTAACCCAGACTTGGAATTTGGTGAATTATTCCTGTGTCAGATTGGCAAATAAATTCAATTTCTATTTTAACTACCTAATTGTTTGATCACACGTAGGAGCAGAGAAAAAGATGAATGTGGCATGAATTGCCTTGCCTACTACTGTGAGGATCTCGAGCACGGAGTAATTAGACTCGGACTCCCCAAGTGTGGAATTAACAGTGTGTTTGGGTTAAACTCTTAAGACAAATCAGAGCTGGGACTCGTCTCAGCTTCTCTCTGCCCCCACAGTGTAACCAGCCTCTGCGTTTGAGAATATTTTGGTCTCCAGTTCTGTTATTCTATCACTTCTTATTATTAGAAGTTTTTCTCATATCCCGATTGGTAGAAAACGTCATCATCGATTGCCAAGAATAACCTAATATTGTTTAAAAACATTATTGCTGGGGCTGACCCAGGGCATGTCGTGCTGTGAGCGGAGTCGACTTGGAATCACAAACCCCTTTCAGCTTGTGGAAGCAACAAGGGCCGATGTGTTCCGTGTGCTTTCCCAGGGCAAGCTGGAGGAGAAGGTTCCGCCCGTGTCCTGCCAGCGCCGCGGGCACAGCCCCTCAGCCGTCCCTCAGGGGGAGCAGGAGGGAGGAAGGCAAAGTGACAAAGCCCCAGGGTGATGGAGGTCTTCACCCTCCCATGTCACTGTCTCCATCACGAGAGGGTTTCCTTTCAGAGAAAATAAAAGCATCTCAACATTCCCAAACTGCATCTTCAGGGATTTTGAGGAGGACTGGATTGTAGTAGAAAAGTTTTGCTGCTTTATTTCCATCCTCACCTCCAGTTCCTCCTGCCTTTTGGGTAGCTCTGGACCAGCCTTGTGCTTTCTGGGGTAGGAAACAGCAGAAGCCATTGTGCTTTACTCCAACAAGCCTTGCACCAGCTGGTTCTGGTGGGGCCATCGGACGCTGGGTGCCAACCACGATGGATTCAACCCCTTCCTGATGACCAAGGATGACACAGGACTGGATGAAAGCGTTGTAATTATTTGTGTTTTCACTCCTCATGTGGTGCTTTGCCCAAGTACCCAGTAAATCAGTGGCAGGGACAGATGTCTTAAGAGTGAGCCTTGTATTTGAACCAAAACCCTCTCGGGCTGCCAATCAAGACATTCAAACCATGCGGAGAGGCAGGAGGGGACACAATCACATCCATGCTCAGGCTAGAGATGAAGCTGCTGTCTCCAAACTCCTGCTCTTCCACCCTCTGGAGAGGCTGGTCCTCCTCCACGGGCTGCTTGAGTGAGCCCAACACAATGCTGCTCTTAGCAACTCAGTTTACATAAGAGCAGCTCTCTCCCACCCTTCCCGTGCCCCATAGAAAATGTTATGTGTAAACAAACGACCACAAGACAATTTATTTCACCATTTCCAGTAATCTCCTTTATATTATTATTTTTTTTTTCCCCCCTTCTTCATATCTGTGGTCCAGTTATAAAGAGTCCAACATTTGGAAAGCTGAATATTCTGTGATTCATCCATGATTATTTCATGGCAGATTAATGTGCTGTTAGAGCGAGAAGACGTAAATAATTAGGTGCTTGTTGATTTATTTGTTGCTGTTAATATTTGTTCACAATTCAGGCTCTTGGTTTGTTTTTTCTTATTTTCACGTCTGTGAATTGTTCATAACTGATTCTGGGTTTGTTACAATAGTCTTTTTTTTTTTTTTAAGAGATGTTTGACTGAGAAACTGGAATAAACATCTGCAGATTGCACGTGATCTGTACGACAGGATCTTTTGCTGCTTCCTACTCAGTGATCACCTGATTCAAGGGACACTGCTTCTGGTCTGGATGGTGAATACTTCTTGGAACAAAAATGTGTTATTATTGTTTTCATATGCCTTTGAAATGTGTTTATGGTCCTCACATTAACCAACAAACCAACAAATAAAGGCAAAAATCCTTAGTGCAATGAGAAGATAATGGTTATGAGGGGAAAGGAAAATAGACAATGGTGTCACCTCACCTTGGCTTTGCCATTTCTCCCTCTGCCTGGCTTCCTTTGCCTTTGAGGCTCAGCCTCTTGCACTAATCAGTTGTCATTAGCCCCTCACACGGTGAGTTTCCCCAGTGGCTACAGGGCTGGTCTCACTGGGCATGTGGCAAAGATCAGAGGCAAGTCACAGAGGTGAATTTCACCAGTAACAGGCATGACAGAAACCTGACCCACCTGAATGATCCACAGTGTGGGGTCTCAGAACCCCACGTGGATGGGGCTTTGAGCAACCTGCTCTAGTGGGAGGTGCCCACAGCAGCAGCTTTGGAACAACACGACCCTCCAGCCCAAACCTTTTGAGGATTCCAGAATCCCTTCAGGACTAAAACAATGACCAGAAAAGGCCACTGTGGTGTTAGTCAGCACATTCATTATTCCCTTTGTTAGTTTTGTTGTGTAAACTTCATTGTAAGAAACCAAATTCACAGCTGGTTTGCCATCTAATAATTCTTTTTAACTTTTACTGAAGCTTTATTTAACCTATGTCAGGATAGAAACATTTTGGAGCCAGTGATTTTGCATTATTTAAGGAAAAGATGGCCTAGCACTGACTCCTACAAAGAAATGACAGGATAGTACCAGCTCCAGCAAATCATTTGTCAGCTGAGATGATGATGAGACAGGACAGAGGGAAAAAAAAATAAGAGATTGAGGCCAAGGCTGGGAATTACAAAACATATGCTCATAGTAGGAGCAGTTTGGGGTAACAGGATAATATCCCCCAGGGCACACACAAGAATTCATCACCGCAGAGCTCCAGCAAGCAGTGATTACACAGAGCATTTCTGAGTTGCTCTGTACAGCACAGAGCTCAGGCTGGATGGCCCACGGGACCTTTTCCTACTCCAGTGTTTACGATTCCATTAGCTGAGGTGGCCCGTGCCCAGCCTGCAGTGATTCTGTTCAAGACCTTGCCCTCTGCAAACTGAAATGTGCATCAGAAAGGAAGGCATTTACATGCATGTGTGGTTCACAAGCAGGAATTCCCTGAATTTGCTATTTTCCTGAAGCAGCCTGGGATTTTAGCTCTGTGGTGGGCCACTGGTGCAGCTTCCCATCTCTGGGGACTTGCTGCCAGGGTTGCCACTGGAGAAGCCACGTTCAACTGTCTGCAGGGGAGGATACAGCCACATCACTCTTCAAATTCCCCCTGCCAACTGTTCCATGGATGCTATGGAAAAAGAATCCCTTGCCAGCCCTAGAGGGAAACTTTAATGCTTCTTGCCAGGTGGATGGAAAGAGAGTCCTGCAGCTGACAGGAATGTTAGAATTCTGATAGCCAGAGAACAAATTCTCATAGTTATTAGGGTTTTGGTTTGTTGTTCTTTTTTTTTGCATTACCTGTTGATCAAAATTCCTTGCCCAAGTTGAACGTGCCAGTTGGATGCTTGTTGCCAAAACCCATGCACTGACTCAAACCAGATCATTTCATGTCATGCTCTGTGCAGCAGCAGAGAGAGGGGGATGAGTGGGGAAAGCTCCTGGATGGATCCAATGGAGTTGAGTGAAAAGACAAGTTGTAGATTAAGCTGGAAGAAAATGGAAAGACCTGCACTGTGTGGATGCAACTGCTTGGAAGAGAGCTGCAGAGAGCAGAGGCTGAGGGTAGGCACCACTTTGTGTTCTTGGCTAGAAGGGAACTAACCCCAAATCACTCCATCAGCCTCAGTGGGAACAGACTCAGCCACAAGCAGGGGATGAAACAAGAGCAGGAAAGGAAGACCAAAGGCCACGAGTTGCTTGGATGCTGCTCTGATTGCTGATGGATAATGTCTCTCAGAAAATACAGTTTTAATGAGTTCAGTTGCAAGTTTGGATTATTCCAAGTTGTTTCTTATGTTCAGTAGACCAGTTCTAGCAACTAGAGGAATATTCTATCATATTCTCAATTTAGCCTGCTGTGTGACAAATGCTGGACCATACGTATGCTTAATCTTTTCCAGTGTCTGGAAAACGTTTGACTTTCCTTATGTTCAACACAGTAACCTCAGTGTATGTGGCTTGTTTTTCTCTAGTGATGGACTGAGTGCAACTGAAACTCCCCTGCTACGTGCTGTTCCTCCAGCACAGGCCTGCTGGTGATGGCACCCACGGCCAGGGGGACACATCCTCACTCAGGATAACGGGAGAACAGAGGGCTCTGCTTGTCAGGCAGCCTGAGCCAGGGGAGGAGGGAGGGGAAGGTCCCAGTGCTGGAGGTGAAGTCAGACTGGTTTTGCTCACTGTTTTGTCTCTGCCTTTGCAAGGAGGATAATTCCCATGGTTTATAGACGACGGCTGGTCCCAGTTTGAATGATAATTAAGCCAACTGGGCAGGCTGCTCGAGCTGAACTCACCCCATACAAACAGCTCCAGCTGATGTGCAGCCCTGTTTGGGCACCCTCGAGCCACCCCGAGCTCTGCTGACCTTGTCCCCCCGAGCAGGCAGATGTCCTACAACCTCTGGCTTTCCACCAACCACCAATAATAGGAGCTGGGCAGTTTTTATAAGAAAACCTTTCTGAAGCCATGGTAGCATCCCAGAGAGCCAAAAATGCAACACAACATAATCCACAACCAGGCTCCTCGAATCAAAAGCAGCCAGGGGCAGCTAACAGCATGGGACTACTTCCTTCAGTGCAAACTGATAATGGAACCTTGGAAATAAAGCCACCCTCTCCCCTTAAGCTGGTGGGTCACATTTGATTTCTGGAAATGCTGTGTTCTCTGAACAGACACACCAGGGAATATTATTTTCTGTCTCAATGGGAACAAAGTCCCCCATCCAAGTCTCAGGCTGTGACAGGGGAAGGAAATCACCCAATATTTTCCCAAGCTCTGTTTTGATTTTGCATTTGCAAACAGAAGTTTCGAGCACTGTGCAATCACCTTGCAGAGGTTTGGTTATTTTTATGCTCTGCTTAATCACTTCGTGATTAATACACTTTTGGTATTGCACAGCAAGGATCAGAGATTGTTGTTTACCCTGTAACCTCAAGACTAAAGCCTGGAATCCTAAGTACTCACATTGTGCAGCTCCTCACCAGCACTGTTGTTCTCAGAAATGCACCTCTATGTAGTAAAGAAGTGAAGACACAGCTAAAAATGTTTGCAAGCATTTAACACTTCTCAAGCACTAATGCCATTAAAGTCAGTAAAATTCAGGGCAATCTCCACGCTGAGGAAATTGAAGGCAATATTTAAACAGGCCAAAACAGTCACCAGACAGATCCTTGAGAAGATAAAAGGAGAAATATCTCCTATCAGCACTTTAATCCATTGCTTCCAGTGTGCTACTGTGCACTCTTGACCTGGCAAAGGAATGAATCCTGAAGGGGAATAGCAATCATTGCAGTGAAATTGGAATTCACAACTGGAAGGTGCTAATTTTTGCTTAATCTCATTCAACCCACTTAGAAAGTAACAAAATATTAAAAATAACTCTTTTATTTCATAAAGAAGATTGGCAGCTCCACAGCTGAGAGCCCCTGTGGCTCCATTACTGGCACAAGAAAAAAAGTGCGGATCAGATAAGGGGATTAATCCAAATTAAACTCCTGGGTGAGCTCAAGAAATGGCTGAATTTTCCCCGTGCACCTCATGGGTCTCCCATGTGCCTGAAAACTTCCAAATTGGTGTGACTCCTGAAGAGCCTGATGGTGCCTTTTGCAGATTCATTAATAGATAAGACACACAGGGAAAAGATTGTGAGACTCATGGAACTCATCTCTTCTGTTGGTCTAATAAAACATTGGTCCTTGGAGTCAAGATCCTTATCTCTCACTTCACAGAATCACAGGGGGGTTGGAAGGGACCTCTGAGGACCCTCCTGCCAGAGCAGGACAAAACTAGAGCATTTAGCTATTCTTTAGCCAGCGTGTTTTTTAGGGCAGGCAGTGGGTATTTCCATCGTGCAGGACTCACGAATTTTTCCCTTTCCATAACGTGAAAGAACTTGGAACAGCAGAAAGCAAAGCCACCAGTAGCTGATGGTTCTCCCCATCTTTTTGCTGGTGTTGGACGTTAGAAAAACAAGAGCGTTTCCTCTTCCATTTTTCACTCGAAGCCCCGGGTTGCCCGTTGGCAGCCCACAGCCAGGGGCTCTGACTGAAAGCTGTGGACTGAGTGTTAATTTTCATGCTAGTCAGTCCCTCCCGTGCCAGAGGATAAACAGCCTGTTTGACCATCCCCTTCATCACCCAGCTACCAGCCAGGGCAACACGGAGCCACCCCGGCCGCTCGCCGCGCTGCTGCCGCCTCAGCCAGGAGCACTGCCTCCAGCTTCTCCTCCTCTCCCCGTCTCCACCCAGCTGCTCCTGTCTAGCCACGGATAAGCACTTAATAAGGAGCGGAAATGAGCAAGGGATGGAGCCGTCTTGGAACGAAGGCAGAAGACAGTTGTTGAACAAAGGGCTGCCTGAAGGGACGCGCCCGCCGCTATCTCCTTCCCTGCCCTGACTGGAAGGTGGGCTGGTGACAGGGTGGCTGCCTGGCTGGGCTCCCTCGGGCCCACCACAGAGCAGCTGGCGGGAGAAAGTGGCTTGAAACGTTGTCAGGCCACCAACAAGATGCTTGTTATGCAGGATGAAAACCTCAAAGCAGAGGGATGGGACAGCAGCTCCCGCCGCGGCGCTGAAGGGAGCAACCGGGCCCGGGGAGGCTGGGAAAGCACCAGGGCCCGGCTCAGCAGCAGAGAAACAATTGAAAGAGCACTCTTAAGGATATTAAACTACACTGAACATCAAGAAATGGCTCTTCCACTGCTGATTCATTTCCTTTTCGGTGTCCTACAGCTCCAAAAGCTGTGGTGTGCAGACATCTTCATCCCTGATGCTCAGCCCCCCACCTAAGCCCCCCGCTCTTAAAGGTATTTCCTCCTTACCAGCCACATCTGCTTTATGCAGCTATTACTCAAATAATACCTTTGATTTATAGACGCACCAAAAATCATATAAAACAAGTCTACCTGGGCAGCTCTTGAAAGGCTTTTTACAACTGTGGGACAGGCAGCAGTGATCATTTTAACTGCAGAGACAGATCTTAATAAAAATATCCAAATCTAGCTGTCAATACGCTCGGGCATTTTGATTCTTGTTTTAACATCCATAATACGGTAATAAAATAATAAATAAATAATAAAAAAAGGCAAAGAAAAAAAGCTGGTCTCTGTTAAGGAAAAGTTAGCTCGAAAAGGTAGCTCCAAAGGAAATGAAAGGCAAGCCCTCCTCTGGAAATCCACCCAGAAGGAGCCAGTCCCCTCTTGTCTGGCCGTGTTTCTAACAGAGCTGCAGCCCCAAGTTTGCTGTCACAGCTCCTTGTGCAGCCCCAGCAGCCCGTGGCAGACAAACGGGGTTGTCGGCGTGTGTGGCACGAGGGAGTGTGTGAAGGGCTCTCTGAAGGAGCAGGGAGGTGGAGGCTCTGACCTGTCCAAGCCATGCCTCAGTCCACTGCAAGCCTGATTCATTGCATGCCATGAAGTGACCCATGGTGCACCTCTTGCTTGCCTTGGCTTGGCTGGGGAAACCACAGTGCCTGCCTCACTGGTAAAACCTCGGTAAATCCTTCTTTCCAGAAGTGCCCTCAGATCTTCCCCCGTTAGGATTTTTTTTTTAGGGGCCCCTGTATCAGGGCAGGCTCCTCCAGAGCAAATGGACAATATCCTTTTAGGAAAAATTGCTTGGAAAAATCTCCATCAGGTCTGGAACCTTTACTGACATGAGCACCGGAGACGTGACCTGTTCCTTGGGTGGCTGGCTGAGCAGCAGCTGCTTCATTCCAGCTCTTCAGTTCCCTAGCCCTGTGCTCCAAAGCCATCCCAAATCCAGGCTGTCAGAAGAGCTTCCACTATGGGGAGCTCAGAAGTTAGATGGCAGCGTGGAGCAAAGCAAAGCATCTGGCCAGAGGCACTTTCACACCTAACCCAGACCCAAAAGAAGAGGAGCCAAAGAAGAGACCCAAAAACACAAAGTTACGTAGCCACTTTTCTCCAGCTGAAGGTCAGGTAACATGGGAATAACAACAGGCTACTGCAAGAACAAATCAAGAGAAGAGAGGACACAGATTCCCATCATTTGCACCTTTCATCTTGGCAAGTGTGGAAGTGTAACAGGAAAAGTGCCTCAGGCTGAGCTTGGCATTCCCACCTCGAACTGTGCCAGTCACTAGCCAGCACCATTGTTCACCAGTGGATAAAAAGAACAACAAAAAACCCTACTTCTCTCATCACAGTCCTTCCTTGATCCAAAATGCATCACTCCTTCCACTCTGCCACGTCCTTATGGACATCTGTAGGAAGAGACCCATCCATCTGCCTTCCCTGGCTGCTTCTAGGGCATTCCACCTCCCAGGCAAACTGCACATTTCGCTTCCTTCATCCCAAAGTCCAGGGCTGCCCAGCTCTGCACTTCCGTGGGGAGGAGCAGCATTCCCTGTCCAAGTCATCCCAGCTGAAAACAAACAGTGAGGGAGCAAAACAAACCTATAGCATCAAAAAACATCCGTCACCAAAGGTGTCAACTGCAGAGGCATTTGTACTCGCCCCATCAAAGCCCAGCCATTGCTTGCCATCCAGCCCAGTTGGTTTTACTATATAATTTAAGCAAATGCAGTTGTGAGACGGAGCTCCTCTGACGTAGATTTCTCTTTTAAACATCTTGAGAATCCCACAACTTTGCTGTTAAATATTTACAGAAGATAAGACACGCACAGGACATCCAGCTGCTGCTGGTGAGGGGAGCTGGTCAAGGAGCACAAGGAACTCGCAGGTGGAGAGATCTGTTTAAAAAACACAGCAGAAATGTGTCCTTTGAGTGTTGTAAAACACCCAGGGAGATGCTCAGAGTCCAGAGGGATAACTCTCCAGTGAGGAAGCTGGTCAGAGACTGGAATCTGCCTTGAGAATGCTGCTGTGGGGGGAAAGGAGATAAACCCAGTGCTGGGAATTCACTGCCTGCTATTCCAAAACAGCAGGTTGGTGCTTTTGCCATCCAGGAGGCTGGAAAAGCTCAGAGGATGGGTTCAGATAAGAAAAGTTCTGCACTGAGCAGACAAGAGGCCACAGGCTGCAGGGGATGCTGAAGGCTGGGAAAGCAGTTTTAGTGAGTGCTTGGTGGGCAGAAAAAGAACCCCCAAATCCCACCCCTGGTTCCCTGTCCTCACTGAGTTTTCTATTTCCATCACTGTTGGGCCAGGTCCAATTTTCTGAGCTTTATTTATGATTCCCATGCAAATGGGAGGCTAAGGACATGCAGCCTTCTTAATTAAGCCAAGTATCACAAGATCATTAGGGCAGAAGCAGCATTATGGGTGTAAAATCAGGTCAGTTCTGCTATTTAGGATATAAAAATCTGTGTTTTACACTCCCAAAATGCAAGGACCTGCATTCTGTGATTCAATGGCTCTATGATTCTATGGTTCTATGATTCTGTAGCTCTCTGATTTTGCCTCTGGAGCACAGAGGAGGGGCTCCCACCTGCTGCCCTGTGAAGAAGGGGATGCTCCCTGCTGTCAGCCAATGCCCACGACACTCACAGTTCTAGATTACACTCCAGGGAGAGCCTAGGAAGGAAGGGATATTGTTTGTTTCTCTTACATCTCCCTCCTGCACTAGAAATTTTAAATTGGTTTATATGAGTTGCAGGCTAAGCTAAACATTTTAACTTGTCAATCAACCTGTGTTTGTTGACCTAAGATTGGCAGATATGGGAGACAGTTATTAGGGGAAAAAAATGAGCACAGTGGAAAAAGATCTTTTCTTGGGCTTTGTTTCAGATATATCATCTTGGCATCAACTCTAGAGTCTTTTTTTTTTTTTTTCCCTTTCCTTACTCAGTTAAATAATGCTGTAAAAATAAACACACACAATCAATTCATCTCCTAAAGAGACACGTGTGTGTTTAATAACATTTAACTTGTTTACTGCAAGGAACTCACAACTCCTCACTTTATTTCACTGATTAAACCCTTCTTTGGAGCCAGTGCAAGTTAAGGAGGTTTGACATCTGCCTTTTCCTGTTCCTTTTGCATGCTCCAGAGTGAAACATCTTTTCTTGGGGGGAAGGGAGCAGGCAGCTACTGCTGGGGAGCTCTTTGCAGGAGCTTTGTGTGAATCTACCTTTCCATTTTGCTCCAGGGAAGCCTGGAATAAATACTGGGAATAAGCAGATTAAAGCAAGTAGAACCTCAGTATTTGCATTCTGCTTTCCAGAGCAGCAGCTGACTTGAGGTCCACACATCTACTGGTCCACAGCACGAGTGCAAATCAGCCAAGAGCCCAGAGAGTTCCACATCAGCATGGAGTCAGGCAAGAGCCCAGGGAACTCCACGTCAGCATGGAATCAACCATCCAGTGCATTTGCTGGCAACTCACCACCCATTTCTCAGAGCTGCTCCCAACCCCTCCAAAGGGGTGACTGAGCCAGCATGGGTGACCACAGGTGATGGTCCACTGCAAATGCTGAGGCCCCAGGATGCAGAGAAGCTCCCCTCACTCTGGTTATTCTGTCTTCCAGCACCATGGCTTCTTGTGGTCCAACCTCATGCCCTGGCAGAGAATGGGAATAAAGGTCTGGGAAAGTGGTTGTAACCACGACAGGCTGACTCCACTTGGGAAAGGGTGTGGGAAGACAGGGGGTATCATCATTTCTGGGACTGTGGAGCTGCTGTTCCCCAAAGTGCAACCTTGCTGGCTCTCAGGTTTTGAAGTAAAAGGATGTGACAGAAACCCCAGAGCACTGGAAAATGGATGAAATCAGAGCACAACCTTCCCATCGGCCTTTTCTTGCTTCAAAATGGATTTAAACTACTCTTTGCAGTTTATTTAAACCCTGGGCCACCAGCAGAGCTGGTGCAGACCAGTGTGGTTCTCTGGAAGTCAGTAAGGTTTATATCAGCTGAAGATTCCCTCCCTCCATCCTTAAATTTCCAAATATTATTTCTTCTTCTGGCAGGCCTTAAACTTGCATCATAGCTGGATGAAAATTGCCTTTAAGGTCTCAGACAGGCAATTCCCACAGGCCAGAGGTGTCATAAATGTGGTTGGATGTTCAGCAAAGGGCCACTGCTGGCAGCAGGTTAGAAAGGCCTTTCATACTTGGCCACATACTGTGCATAAGTAGAAGATGACTCTATGGTTTGTGGTAATCTACCTCCACTGCATTCCTTCCACGAGCTCTAACAGCAGGTCACTTCTTCAAAATCCAATCCTACTGCTAAAGAGAAGGGTCTGAGCCCTGCCACAGACACCCAGGCAACACGTTTTCAGCTGGGAAGGGCAGTGGATTAAAGACCACTGGTGTCCCTGCAAAGGGTGGCAGCAGAGCTCAGGGGGTGGAGGGTTAGGCTCAAGGTTTTGGTGTCAAGGAGAATGCCTGAAGGTCACCTCCCAGGGATGCATCCGAGTAAAACAGACTGTGAGCAAGTCTCCTTCTTGGAAAGGGTGGTTTCCAGCAGGGAGGGAGCAGCTGAGGGCTGGGCTGTTACCCCAGCCACTGCAGGGTGGCAGCCTCTGCTACGGCAGAGGAGATGCAGGTTGTGTGTGAGGTTTTAGCTCCACAAGAACGGGCTGTGTGTTGCAGCAGCAAAGTCATCTCCTTGGGAGGTTTATGTGGGCTAATTATGGTCGTAAACATTTAGGGTCTTACTGAGCTCCAGCCACTGGCTGAGGCAGGAGGCAGATGCCTTTTCTGCACCACTTTCCTCCTTTATGTGTTGGGAACAACAGCACTCAGGGCAAACCAGTCCCATCCACCCTAAAAGATGCATCACCCCAAGGGATGAGACACTCATTTGTATTTCTTGCAGGTTGGAGCAAGGGAAGAGGTGCTCTCCAGTTGCTTCTGTGCCACACATGGAGCTTTCTGTGAAGGCAGTGGGTAGAGGTACCTTGTGGCCACTTGAATTTGGGCAGGAATAGGAGAGAAAACACCTCCACCTTCTAGATATCTGTCCTGCTAAGGTTCATCACTGGAACAGAGTTGCCATACAGGCTGCTGACACCCTCCAGCTGACAGAGGATCACCCCTTTAAAGCTGTCCATGGCTGAGAACATGCAGAGAACATACTCCCCTGGTAGCCCAGCACTGCCTGGGTTTCCAGTTGGTGCTCAGGTGTTTATGTGGGTCTATAAAACCCCACAGAGTTCACTCCTGGGCACGTTCTGCAGACAGCTTTGCATGCACCCAACTCCAGCTCCACCTTTACCCTGGGGTAACTGGGATGCTCACACACACACACTGGTGGAATACCTTAAGTCTGAATTTTTCTGGCTTGATCTGCACCAAAAGAGCTGGAAGGCACCAGCAAAAATAGATACCAGTGTCTGTGAAACTGCTGCTCTTATTCCCCCTCAATTAGAGCTAATGTTACAGAGCTTAGACTTCAATGGAAGTGTAAACGAGCGAACACAGCTGAATACACGGCTCCTGAAGTCACATTTGTGCATGTGCCCAGAGGCTCAGGGGCAAGCACATTTCAGATATTGTAAAGATAAAATAACACAGGCCTTGAAAGAAAAAAAAAAAGAAAAAAGCCCTTTGGCAAAGCTTGTGGGAAATGTGTTATTTCACATACTGAACCAGCAGCGAGATAAGCTTTTTTGATTGAGCAGTTTCTGAAGAGCATTTCTGACACACATCTGCAAAGGCATCCGAGGCACTGAAATTGTGGTCCAGAGAGACAAAGGCTGGCTGATTTTCTATCAGACAAATGACTTCTAAAGAAGTCTGAGCTTGATGAGATGCAGGTAATAAGGTGGCTGAAATACCCAGCCAAGAAAAGCTTTGGATGGCACCACCACGAACTGGGTTTGGGCTGCAACTGGAGAAGATCAGAGCAGAGTTTTGCTTCACTTCAAGATGCTTCATCCAAGGTGGGAGGAGAGAAAAGACAAATTCCAGCAGAGCCCCAGCAAGGAAAGGAGACCAAGGGGAAAGGATTTCAGTGGCACGACCTTAAGTTCTGATGAACTCCAACAAGCATCCCCCTTTCCGCTCAAACAGCCCCAGGACCAGAGGTGCTGTAATTACCCTGCAAACCCCTGTGTCATTTGCTGGACCACAATATTTTTCTTGCTCACTGTGCTCCCTTTCTTAAAGACAAATTTGCTCTGTTGATGAAGACATGAATTATCCTGGTAGAGGCTTTCCAAAAAAACATTTTTCTTTTCAAACGGCCGGGGAAAAAAACGAACGACTCCAACGCCATCTATTTATTATGTTTGAGAGAGGTGCTGTCCCTCCTCTTTATGCCAGTGACATTTCACTGAGATATATATATTAGGAGCCTGATGAAAGCCTCCATGTGTGAGGAGGAAGGTCACAGGGGAGATGAGTTTGCATTCATTAGCCCTGGCCACAATTGCAAATCTACCTCCGAGGTGAACACACCTTGGGCCAGCGGGTTGCAGCAGATGGATGGGAGGATTAAGTAGCCCCTGGGTGGTCCTGGTGGGTCAGAGGAAGGGATTTTTCCACCAGCTAGATGTCAGGAGGGCTGGTTTTAAAAGGGCTTCAGTTTCCACCCATTCCCTGGCCCTTTCCAACCAGTGTGGGCACTGAGGCTGCTCGCCCGCTGCCTGTGCCACTGGGTGACTGCAGAGACAGGTTACAGCCCCGTTGGGACTCAGCACCACCCAGAGCAGCCCCCGAGGGGCTCACTGCACATCCAAACCCCACCAGTGCTCTGCAGCTCCCTGCTGGGCTGAGCACAGCCAGGCTGGCAGTAGCCTTCAGGCTGCCAGGACAGGACCTGAGGCTGTTCCCCCCACTGGAGAAGCAGCAGCTTGACCCCCAGCACTGGTCACCACAGGCTGCATGCCTGTCCCACACCAGCAGAACCCTGTCTGGGCAGGGCTGGAGTGTGCTGGCTTGGCAGCTGCCCTCAGTTCCCTGGAGTACGGGGCTGTGGAGCAGATCACAGGCAAATATTTAGACACCAGAGCACACAAACAGCCATTCCCTGGGCTCCTTCACACTGGGATACAATATTTAACCAAGCCCTGGGCAGTAACCAGCAGCTCTGAGTTGAAGAGCCATCACATAAAAGATTCTGCTGGCTGCTGGCTGTGGAAAGGAGAGCTGGGGCTGTGTCATGCAAACCTTTCCAGCCTGATTCTGGGTGGAGGTTTTCTGGAGCTTCCTTATTTTCTGTCTCCCCTAAAATTTCCCATACAATTTCAATGCTCAGTAAGTCCCTGGTGAAGCAGCTCGTTTGCAGGCAGCACCAGCTCCTGGGTGACCCACAGACACAAGCAGGGCAGAGATCCATCCAGACTCTCCCCTTCAGCAGCAGTGGGTGAAGATCAAATAAACTTGGCATGGGATCAGGTGGAGGGGCCATAAATCTCCAGGGTTTCTTAGAAACTGCCCTTCTTTGTTTGCTTTCTGCCTTTGTCTCCTCGATCCCTCTTTCCCCATGTTTGCTTTGAAGGAGCAGCTCGAAAAGTCTCACCTCAGCCTGGGTGCTGGACTGGCACAGAGAGGAAACTGAAACTGAAGCTGCTGGCAGCAGAAGGCATTCCCAGCCAGGAGCACGTTTGCCAATGCACAGAGCTCTCTGCTTGGACCTGCTGAACGTGGGACAGCCTTGACTCACAGCAGCACATGAAGTTACCTGGGGAAGCAGTGACCCAGGTCCCTCTCCCTTGGAGGTCTCTTGTGGCAGCATCACCACGCTGTGAGCTCACCAGCAGGCCCAGGAGCAGCAGTGGCAGGGCTGAGCATCATGCTCAGGCTTGTCCTGGAGCTGGAGGGAGCCTGTGTGAGCCTGTTGCCATGGTGGAGCCAGGAAGATGCAGCCTTTGCTGCAGGGCACGTTGTGCAGGCTGCAGGGCAGCACAGCCTGGCATCACTTGTGCAAATCAATCTGTCACTCCATGCCAGATTCACTCACCAATAGTTGGACTCTGTTGAGCAACTCAAGCTCATGCTGATTGGCATCTAGTAGCAGTGACTCAGTCTTTAGATGGCTTTTACATCATGTGGAACCCAGAGGTGTGGGGTTCAACCCCCAGACTGATTTTCTGCCACTGAGACCTGCACCACAAACAGATGTGTGATCTATTGAGCTCATGCTTTTTCCTCTAAACTCAGTTATCAGCTGCTTGCTTTCAGACCATGCTTTAGAGGCACACCAGGCTGCCCTCCACCTTCCCCAGACCACAGCACAGCTATTGGATATCCTGACAGTAGCTCATCCAGGCTGCCCCATCACCCAGCAGCACAGGCAGGGAGAAAACAGGGAGAAAACAGAGCTGTCAACCCCCAACACATGGTAATTCTGCTCTGAAAAGCTGAGCAGAAAGGGAAGAGGAGCACACAGCTCTCCATGGGAGGGGAGGGAGAAAACTGAAGCAGAACTTGATAGCCCAGAGCAGAGATGGTGCAGAAGAAGCTGGAGCCAGTGAAACCTCTCTGAATGTGCCAACTGTGACCCAGGGGTGCCCAGATCAGGCTTTTTTTGCTCTGCAATTTCACAGCTGGGTTTTGCTCGTGCTAATTTAGCAGCAGACAAAAATCTGACTGAAGGGTTCAGGGGAGAAGTAGGAAAAGCTGTTATTAATCCTGCTGCTACTCTTGCAGGTTGTTTTCTTTTGACACAGAGAAGATCCCAGGTCATAAATTGTGTCCAGGTTTTCTGGATGGATGGTATAAACAAGTAATTTTTTTTCCTGAGAAATTACAACAGGATTTAACCTGACCTTGTCTAAACACCCTGGCAATTTGTTAGTATGATTAAAACAAACAAACAACTTTCCTTGTTACAATAAGCACAGGTGGAAGCTCTGCAGGAGATATGGAAAGCACTGCCCGGGGTGGTGGTTGCTGCCATCTCCCAGCAGATGAAGAGCAGCCCTGAGAGGAGAAGGAATCCAAGTGGAAGAGCCCTCTCCTCACCCCACCACATTCAGAGACTCCTTCCTTGAAAGGTAAACCCCAAATTGCTCTTAGATTCTATTTTTCCTCTTAGATAAAGATACGTCCAGGAAATTATTTCAGAAGGGGACTATTAAATAATAAAAAGATTTGGGAAATTACACAGTGCAGCCCCTTATACCCTGAGCTGCACAAAAATAAAGCTGCTTCCAAGAACATTTCCCAGCTCTCTCAAACCACCTGCAGTTTGCAACGTGCTCTGGTCCCTTCCAAAGGCTTTGTTTAGAGCAAG
The DNA here is from genome assembly GCA_024611195.1 of Ceyx melanurus. NCBI lineage: Eukaryota > Metazoa > Chordata > Aves > Coraciiformes > Alcedinidae > Ceyx > Ceyx melanurus. The sequence goes on from JANHGL010010383.1 coordinate 28,838, forward strand.
ACTCACCAAACACACAGCTCAGGGCTTCTCTGCCTCAGCACTTGGCCTCTGGAAATGTTTCAGCTTGGGAAGGTTTCATTCAGAGCTGACTTCACAGAGCGTCTCTGCTCAGCAATCTGTAAAAAATGAGAAAGAAATGCAATGCAGCCCTTGTTTTCTTACCATTTATCACAGTCACCAGTGTGCCACTACAGTCAGTTGTGTAGGGTGGTGTGTGTCTGTTTTCCCTGCTCCCAGTAACTCCCAGTGAGACCTGCTGCTGCCAACAGCTCAGCACTGCTGTGTCCTCACCAGCCTTCCTCTGGCTGCTGCCAGAGCCACCAAGGAGAGCCCTGGGGAGAGCCTGGGCTCACTTGACATCACCCTGGGACCCAGGAAGGGATCAGTCAAAGCAAGAAAGAGCATCTGCAGTGTGAAGGAATTTACCCCTCAGCAGTGTTTGGAATGTCTGGGGGTAAAACCACCATGGTGTGCAGAGCTGCAGAGGAAGAGAATGAAGGACAACTCCAGTGAAGAGCCCCAGGGACTCCTGCAGGAAAGTCCTCTAGGCTCAGACCCTGAAGACACCTCAGAAGAGAGGTCTGAAGGCTGAGCAGGGCATTTGTAGCAACCCTGGTCTCCATCTCACCCACCCTCAGAGATGAGCTGCTGGACACCCCATGCAGCTGGAAAGCTGGTTGGTCTCTCCCACAGCTTGGTGGCCATTCCCAGATTTCTGACTGATCATTTCTGTGTCCAGGACAGGAGCTCCCATGGCTTAGCTGCTCCCTCTTCTGATGGCAGAGGAATTCACCCTTCCACTATCTCAAAAACCCTGCAGGACCCTTCTGCCAGACAAGCAGGGAGACTTCTCTGCTGGCCTGCCTGTGGCTCCAGAGCTCCTGCTGTGCAGGACACAGGGACAAGCCAAGGATCAAGTTCACCTCCTTGGTGCATCTCTCCCAACCTCCTACTTCTGACCCTCACTAGAGGGAGGGCTTCTCATCCCCTGCCCAGCCAGACATTCACCTTTACCCCACCACAATCTGAAGCAAATCTGCCCACAGTGGAGACGTTTTAGCCAAGGGAGGTGGAGGGTTGTTTTTTTTAAGGTCAAACTATCCATATCCATTCCCCTGAACTTCCTACCCAAAGCTGCCATCTCACCAGACTTAACAAAAAAAACCCCAACTTTATTTTGGCTGCAGAGCTTTCCTGCCCGTGGGGGCCAGGGAGGGAGTTGCACTGTGCAGCCATTGTTTCTGACACTTCATTTACTCCCATGAAACAATCCATTCATCACCAGGAGGCCATCAAACAGAAACTGTCTTCAGCTTCACCTTGCATAATAAAATATACAGCATTTCAGCACTGTGGATTCACATTCAGAGCCGTGGACCCAACACAAGATCCCTGGATCATGGGTTGGTGGCACTGCTGGGTTTGCTGCTGGTTCCACTGGAAGCTGCCCTCAGCAAAAAAACCTCTTTTGTCACAACCTGCTGCATTTGCAAGGCCATTAAAAAGATATCTGTTGAAGAAAACAGAATTTCATCAGGTATTTTCCTTTAGCCTCCCCTGCACAGGTGAGACAGGCTGGGTCTGCTTTTAGCTCAGGTAGGAGCCACTGAGGAGAGGGGGATCTGCAGAGAGCAGCTCAGACCCTTGCCCTTAAATGGCTCAAGCCAAGCAAGATGAAATATTGGGACATGAAAGGAATGAAGGGAAAGGAATTCAAACAGATAGGTGTTTAGCTGCTTTTTCTAGGTCTTTTTTTTTTTAAACAGTGGAAACTGATTCCTATTTGTAAGGTCAAACTGCCTAACATTTGAATATTTTGAGGAGAGGAAGAATTAAATCCAGCATAATGAAGTGAAAAAGAAATAAAACTAAATTCTCAGGGAAGAATCTCGGATTGCACTGCTGAAAAAATAAACCTTTAAACAACTAGAGAAGCTGCTGAAGAGCAGTAGGAGCAGTTTGAGCATCACAAGTGATGGCTCCATTGGAAGGATGACCTGCAATCACAACTGCTGATTTGAAGATAATAGTTTGAAGTATTAACTGACAAACCATGAGTATCCACTCTAAGAAAAAACACTTGTAGAAATTTCCTGACGTAGGAAGCAGAGGAATTTATTATTTTGAAAGCTAGTACAGAAGATTTTGAATGAGTCTTAGTGAAAGAAGACAAGACTAGAAGATAAATGAGATTTTTTATTTTTTTTTCTCTTAATCCTGGTTTAATCCACTCCACTTCTAACACAACTCAAGACAAAAGTACACAGCAGTGTACTCCTTTTCCCTGGCAGGACAGCTACCTGGCAACTGTGGAAAACATTCAATCCCAGAAACAACTGCACCCTCTGTGTCCCCTTGGGCACTTCCAGCTCCCAGCCCATGGCTCATTTCTTCTGCTGCCCAAGGTGGGTTCTGTGCTCCTGTGTGTGGATGTGAGAAACGGGCAGGCAGACAGAAAACAACAACAACAAAAAAAATCCCCAACGCTGCAGCAAAAGGCTCCCTCCAAAGTCTCACTGTGTTTGTCAAAGTCCTTTCTGATGTGCTTACATTTCCAAAATTATTACTGAGCATGGAACTGGTTTCCTGAGAGACGGGTCCTGCTGGGGTGGGTGGGTGGATTTGGAAGAAAGTGAGAAAGAAGGAAAAAAAAAAAAAGGAACAAAAAGGTCTTGAAATTGAAATTAAAATGCTTTTCAAGCCAAGATGAGAAGGCAAAGCTATGGAGGAAGCGTGGTGGGATCAAACTGCCACGAGGTTGCCCATTTAATGAAGGAGGAACAAATTGATCATGATAGGAGGGGGGTTTTATTCCTTTTCTTTCATCTTTTTTTTTTTTAACACTGTGCTTTTCTGCAGCATGAGAACACAGTCAGCCAACAACATTTCTCAAGCAAGGCCTGAGAATTTCCACACACGAGTGCTCAGTCCTGTGTCCTCCAGCAGCATCCAGGCAGCTGGTCCCCTCGACTCAGCTTCAGCTCAGAGCACACGTGAGCTCTGCTTATCTTGTTCCCTGCCAGCAGTGTCCTCCTGACAACCAGCCACACACATGCACAGGAGCAACGTGAAACTGGCTTCATGTTCCAGAAACAACAGCAGGTAGAGGGGCACTCCAGCAGCAGACAGCAGGACGGGTGTCCCAGCAGAACACAAATAATCACTGTTGTTCTTGTGTCGCCTCCAACTCCTTCTAAACCTGGCCCATTAAGGGGATAGGCAGAGGGAGGGAAAAGCTGCCTCACAAATCACTCCAATGAGACCCTGGAGTGAAAATGGAGTCTGCTTACAATTGCTAATGAGGTGTCAAGCAATTTGTTTCTTCTTCTACTGGATGTTTTATTTCGGGAGGAGATAAGTTCTGACTAGAGACTGGTTTTGCTTGATTGAATTTAGTGAGGTTTGTGAGCCTTGGGCACCAGGCTCGACCCTTGCCAGCTTTTGTTTTGAGTGGACAGTCCATTCTGCTGAAAATGGGAGGTGGGAGTTTGCAGCCACGTGCCCCTGCTCTCCACGGGACTGCAACATCCATTTGTCCAGGGAAACCTCCACCCCTGAGCTTCCAGAAGCTTGGGACAGCTGCACGTGGTGCTGGAAGACATCACTGGATTCCCAGGTTCCATGCACCAAGAGAAAACAGTTTTGATCTCAACAGGTTCTCTTGAGCCTGAAAAAACTATCATCAGCTGCTTCTTAAAGAGTCTTCCTCAAGCCACCAGGAGTTTCAGTTCACTCCAGATAAGTTTGATTGTTGTCCAAACAATAAAGCCCTCAGAGGGTTGAAAACTCAGCTCCATACATCTCAGGAGATCAGAAAATTCCCAGGAGCGTGGGTGAAGCAGAGGGATTCACCAGCAGCACCAAGAAGATGAGAATGATTTAGGGCTGAGCTTGAAGTGCTTGACAAATGGGAAATGTGCAGAACAGCAGCAGCCCTGCCCTTGACTGACACAGACCCAGGGCATCCAAAGAGCTTTTGAAAGAGAAAAATGGGATGATAAATGCAAACATAGAAATCTGATTTTTAAAAGCCCTCATTTGAAAACAAGCCCTTCTGGCAAAGTTCTTCCCTTTCAGCTGCATGGGTTGAAACGGAACAAAGAAGAGGAAATGTCTTAATCCCAAATCAGAAATGAAAGAGATGAGCTACAACAGCATGACCTGCATGCAGAACCAAAAGAAAGGGTTTTAAACCTCAACACAACGGCCAGTCCAAGCAGGAGTCAAACATCCCTGTGCTCTGGAGTGTTTGGATCAAAGCCTTTGCTGTCAGCTGGGATGGTCAGGGACACAGGAGCCTGGCACAACTGGGCCGACAGAAGGAAAAGAGCCTTTGACCAGTTGCCACCTCCAGTGGCTCTTGGACATTGCAGCACTTGGGAGTATGGATGGCCCAAAGCATGGAGCCCTTCCACAGCCAGTCAGCATCCATCCCTTGCACCCTTCTCTTTCCAAGCAGCCTGATCTGCACGTTGAGTGCTGGAGAGCACAGGGAGACAGGGAAGGGGGGAGAAAGAGTGGTGAGAATTTAAAAATGCCAACTCTTTGCCATAGAGCACACGGAGAAGTTGAAAAAAAAAAAAATAAAAAGGGGAAAAAAAAAAAAAAGATTTAAGAAGTGCCACTTTTGACATCTCGCCAAAGGCCAACTATCAAAATGGGACACTGGCCCTTGAAGTGCTGGGCTGTGCAAATGAAGGGAAATTAATGAAGTAGGGGAGGCTGGTGTGGTGCTGGGCAGAGAATGCACGAGCTGGGACCCACATGCCAAAGGGGGGATGGAAAGGAAGGTGATCTCTCATTTTCTCCTGCTTTTTTTAAGACAGAAAATATATTTGTTGAGAACTGATGAAGCAATTACCCAAATTAAAGAAGCTGGAAAAGCAAACAGGGGGAAAAGCCCTTGAGTTGGGGTTTTTTTTTTCCCCCTCTCTTTTGGAAAATGGGGTGAAGGAGATGGGGATAAATTGGAGCTGGTGGTTCAAGGTGCTCCTTGTGAATATACCACAGGAAAAGAAAACAACAGGTCACAACAGCAGCTATCAACTGTTCACAAGCCTGTCCTGCCAGGAGGGGCTTCTCCATCCCACTCCCTGCTGGAGGGCTCCCCTTTGGGAGGATGAGGCTCAACCTGGAGAGCAGCACTGCTGGGAGACACCTCCCTGCCACCCCCCAGCACCCCCCTGTGCCAGCCCCCGGTGCCCATCTGGAGGGGCCTGGCCACGGGGTGCCTCTGATTCAGGGAGAATTGGCTCTCACCTCCCTGGTGCAGCATCAGCTGCCAACTGGCCCCTCCACACAGCACCCTGAGCCAGGTCTCTGTGCCAGCAGCAGCTGCAGAGTGCTGGGTGAACAGCCACAGCCGGGCACGGGCTGCTGCTGCTGCACTGGGAACCACAAACTGCTGGGGAAAGGGGCATTTTCATGCCCATGGGGCTTGAAATCTCCTGCAGCGAGCCTGTGTGCTGGATGGAGCTGCATCCCCGGGGCTTCAGGCACAGGTCTCAACTGGGAACAGCATCCTGCAAATCTGGGCTGTTCCTGCTGGTTGGAGGGAAGCAGCAGGGCACTGGAGAGCCAGGGCTCTGCTTGGCTTCAGCCCTGGGCAGTGTCTGAGCAGGACAGGGCTATGGGAAACTGGTGCATGGCCTCTCCTGGCTGCCCTCAAGGGCTCTCATCCCCTTTCTGCTGCTACTGGACATTTAAACTGGAGCCCTCCCATGTGCTGCGTGGTCCCTGAGGAGAGATTTGAGCTTGAACTAGATGGGAGAACAGAAAGGCACTAGGAATGTCTATTTTTTTTAAATCTAACCTCATTTTCCAAGCTGGAACACCCCCCATTTCAACCTGACATTGAGTTTTGTTGTCTCCAGTTCGTCACCCTCCAATGTTATTTACTCCACAGCTTTTCAGCCTCACCAGTTGCTGTGCTGCCCCAACAAGCTGAGGGGTTTTTACACCTCTCCAAATAACCCACCCCCCCTACTCAGAGGCTTGTTTTTGATTTCTGTGCAATGAACTGGTCGGTTCAAAGGTGCAAATAAGATTTTTGTTATGAAATGTTATTTTAAGCCAGTCCCATGTCTCTGAGTTTTCAGTCAAGCTTTTATTTTCTTCCTGTGTTGACTGCACAGCCACCCAGATTATCACTTCTCTTATTTATGATTATTTAAAGCACAGCATCAACTCAAGGTCTGGTCACAAAAACACCCTTTGGAGCCAGTGAGAAAGGGGAGAACTGGGTCCTCAAGAGGATCAGAGGCTGAATTTTGTTTTAAAATGTGTTTAGAAAACACTCAAGTCATTGTAGATGGAGTTCAAATGGTTTGTATTTCTGACAAATAAAACCCATAGGTTACCCTAACAGGGATTGGAATTTATGACTCAAGGGATATCATGGATTCTAATTATATTCCCAAAAGCAGTAAAATATTTAATCTCATTTTACACAACTAAATCCTCTCTAACATTTAATCTTCAAGGTAGTCGAGTTCCATGCAGTAGCCATAGAATCTAGAGGGGAAAACACAAGTAAAAATAGAATTATAAAGAAAGAAACTTTATGGAAGCTCTGAAAAATCTCAGGAATACTTTTTTCTGAATAGGGTTATAATGGATCAGGGTCGTGAGGTGAATTGATACCATGGGAGTGGATAGAAAAAGAGGAAAATAGAAAAGGAGGAAAATAAAGTGTGAAATGCTTTCCCTTGTGTCTATTTGAAGGGCTGGACAAAACAAAAAGTTGGGTGTTTTACACATGTGAGGAAGAGCCCCTGGGTGGGAGTTATCAGCAGCTCTTGCCTTTCAGCCTCTGGGATTTGGGATCTACTCCCACCCTGGACCTTCTAGCCTGGGCTGGCAGGATGAGCCAGCACCCATCCCTTCTATTCCCTATGTCAGGATGAGGCAGCACCTCTCGTGGCAAGCCTCTTCCCCCACGCTACAGCTCTTAGTGGGATATTTTTGCTGTAAGTATCTCCGAGCAGAATGTTTCTTGGCAGCAGAAGCTTGTAATGAGTTCCAGAGCCGTGCGGCGATAACCGGCAGCCCCGGCAGCAAGAGCACCTGCAAGGGCCAGGCTGGAGCAGAGGCTGGAGCAGAGGCTGGAGCAGAGGCTGGAGCAGAGGCTGGAGCAGAGGCTGGAGCAGAGGCTGGAGCAGAGGCAGCCGTGCTGCCAGATAAGGACAGGACTGAATTCACCCAGCAGCAGCAGCGTCTGCTTCAGAAACATCAGCATGGAGCTCTGAGCTGATCCAGATCGCTGCAGCCTGAGCACAGCTGAGCTCGGGCTGAGCCCTGGCAGTGACTGAATCCTGCAGGAGTACTGCACAGACCCCAGTGCCCTGGACAGAATTAGCTCTCCGTCAATAGACACCCAGGAGCACAAGAGGATTTTCCAGCCCCTCTGCAAGGCATCTTGCAGAGGTTCGAAGTCCTGAGGTTTCCCTCTTGGAGATCCCTCCTCCTCACCCGGAAGGCTCCAGCTGAAGGGGGATGGGAGAGTGGAGAGCTCAGAGCACAGTTTAGGATCTCCAGGAGCTTAGAAACCTTGGCTCTTGGGCACTTCAGAAGCCAGTGAAGATGCTGCCTTGGTACCTCCTCAGCCTGCTGTGCTCAGGGGCTCTGAGCAGCAGGACACAGCAGATGGCAGATGCTGTGCACAAGAGGCTGTGAGAAGCACACGGGGTGGGGGCTCTTCACTGATGAAGCATCATGATTGGAAAGGAGGAAAGAGAAGCAAGTTTGGTTTGTCACTGACCCTCCTGGCTGCTCAGAGGGCCACCTGGGAGCAGCCAGACACAGCGAGTGCAGCCTTGGAATGGGCTCCTAGACCTGAGGTGCAGACCTTGGTGCCTTGGTCTGGAGAACCCTGGGGCCAGGGGGGGGCAAAGGCAGCTGGGCAGCAAAGCACACTCAACACCAAGGGTGTTTAAGCCATGAGCAGAGCAGCAGAGGCTTTGCTTTTCCCTGGGAGGCACCAGGGAGGACAAACTCAGGCTGGAAACATGAAGAGAGTCCCCTCTATAGCTTGTCCAGTCCTGCTGCCTCTAAAAAAAAATATATATATATATATTTAACTGCATTGTGCTGTAATGAGCCATGCCCAAACTACTGTTTTCTGGCGCTGTGTTTATTTTATTTCCTTATTGTAATGAACCTCAGATGGCTGCTGTTTACACTAGCACAGCACAGCCAGAGTGTGCTCAGCCCAGTCTAATTAGCTGCAAGTCACTGTTGGAATTAGGGCAGAGGAAAGAACAAATTTTTTGTAACTACTTCAAATTGAAGCCCTCATTTATTTTCATTAGGGCCAGACAAAAGCAATATAACGTTTCCTACCCCTTTGCTGCACGGGGCTGTGCTTTTCTTGCTGAGCATCCATCTCCAACTGCTCCAGGGGGGTGGCACTTCTCAACCCAGACCCTTCTGCTGCAACACCTGAACATCCAGGGGCTTTTGGAGCAGCTTTTCCAGCTACTGAAACATGAAACATGGGCTATAGGATAAGCAGGGGGGTTGCTAGAGCAGATTGACTACAGTTCAAGAATCACAGCCCTTCACCAGATAATAAATATTGAGTATGGAGATAAAGTGTCACCCCAGCACGTGCACAAGCCTGAGCTGCCCACATTAGTGCACAGGGCTAACTAGTCACACATGCATACATTATTTCTCTTCATACCAACCAGCTCTTGGTTGAAATGCAAATAACTACCAGGGACCTTAAAAGATCAAGATGCTCCATCTGTCCAGGATACCAGCACTTGATTATACATTGGAGTTGCACCAGAAGATCTATAGAATATTCAAACCACTACCAGCAGAGAAAGGTATCTGTTGAGGAGCAGTCAGGGGAGATGGCTGATGGTTTATTTTAAACCAAGCTTTTCAGATAGTGAAATCATCTTCCCAGGTCAAATAGGCTTTTTAAAAAATATATTAGGTAACACATTTGTTAGAAGTGCTTTGAGCTCAAGCACGCTCAGATTAAGCTGCAATATATATTATTTACAATAGATCTATTTTCCAAGAGGGTTCCTGTGTGTTGGATGCAGTGTTGCCAACTGTCAGTACATTTACGAACAGCTTGTAAATTTAAGTGCTTTCCAGAGAGCTATTGGTATGTGTGTAAAATACTCATTTTGTTCCTAAAACATGGCAGGCTTTTTTTTTTTTTTTTCTCTTTGCTTGAAAAATAAGGAAAAAACCCTCATAAATAAAATCACTGGAGTGATGACGTCTCGGGTTCTGAGAAGAAGCAGCTGAAGTAACTCACTTGGTGAGCCCAGGGATCAGCTTTGCCTTGCCTTAGCAGCTCAGGAGATGATGCACTTGCACATCAAGGGTGGCAGAGAATGAGAATCATTCACTCAGCCCCATTGACACTTGGGTTTGGAGAGGCTTCAGTCAAAACAATGTAAAACCAGCTGAGAGAGAGAGAGGTGGAGGCTGAGAAAGGAAGGGTTGTCCAAACCCAGAACTGAAAAGACTCATTTTCATTTAAAGCAAGCTAGGTGCCAAGCCTCAGTCTGCTAGAACAATGCCAACAGAGCAGAACCAGCCCAAGCTCTTCCCCAAACACAACTGCTGGAGACCCAGAGAGGAGCAATCCCACAGCCCAACACCACAGCCACTGCAGGACCCTTCCCTCAGACTCCATGGAGCAGCAGGCTGGGGGCTGACCATCTCCTCCTATGGATACCTAGAAAATCATCCTCAACCAGCAGGTGAAGGGTGTTTTCAGGTGTTAAAATGCCAAGATCCCTGGGAAACACCCCCCTGTTCTGTTAGCTTTGCAGATCTTCCATCAACTGGTTGGGGAAACAACCATCAACTGGGGGGATCTTGAGGGGTTTGGTAGCTCCTCCTGCCAGGATCCAAAGCCTGATCCCTGCTTTATTCCTGGAACAGCTGATAGCAAGGTTATTAACTCTTAAATCATTGCAAGCACCTCGAGATATCTCAACTTTTATTAAACATTTTAGTGGAAACCCAGAGGCTTGAATTCAGCATCTGCTGGTAGAACAAGTGGAAAACTATTTGCAGGGCTCAGTTTAAAGCACATTTAAGGGGTTTTTTTTCTACACATCAGGCCAAATTCAGCCCCCAAACTGAGCTGGATTAGGACAGGGGGAAAACTTAGACCCAGGATGATCCAAGAAGTTAAGCAGATGATAAACTTTTTTTTCCAGCTGTTGGGAAAACCCCATTCTGCTCCCCTAAATTCTACATCCCAGTGCCACAGACACAGCACCTTGGCTCCATAGAGAGGGCCCTCTAATGCACTGTATAATGCTAATAAACATAATTGTTATAAAAAGATAAGGTTACAGAACACTGCACTTTGCCAACCTCCAGTTGACTGTAACTTTAAGTTCTGGCCAAGCAAAGAGGCAGCGAGATGTTAAAATTCAGCAGTAGTAGCTATTCAGAGGGTTGTTCTAGTGCTCCTGCCAGGAAAAACTTGGAGTGAAAGGTCTAATTTATCACACGTTGGGGTTGCAAACCTGTGCTCTGGGTACCCAGGCAGTTGCTTGTCAGGTTTAAAAAAGTCTGGAGGAATCCCTGGGCTGGGAAGTGGTGAGAAGTCCAGTTGGGGGAGAGCAGCTCTGCAGCAAGAGCAACATTCCCTGCCCCTGCAGGAATGCTCAGAGAGGATGGGTATTGTCTGGGTTGTTTCACCATCTTCCCCCCCACAGATCTCATCAGAAATGGGTTATCCTCGAGGCAAATCATTATTTTAACCTAAGTTTTTCTCATATTAAAATTGGTAGGGCAGCCTCCTGTGCTGACACAAAGGGAGATGGTGCTGGGCAGAAGGAAACTCCAGGATCCTGGGAAGCTCCTACAGGCTGCAATATTTAAACTGGGAGTTACTTGATTTTTTTCTCATCCATTTATTTACATTTCCTTTGCTCTCCCTGCAGTTATCTCCTTTATTCACCACAGGAGGACTGCTCCGAGCTGCTTTTGACAGTAGCTTTTCCTCTTCTCTTTCTCTTAGGCTGGCTGAAGAAAAAGCTTTTAGAAAGCACTTCAGACATGACATTTTGATGGGACAGTCAATGCACACCTTCCCCTTTCCACCCTGCTGCAAAACACGTGGATATCCCTGACTAAAGCTCTTCCCTTTCAATGGCACCGAGCTGAAGAACAGAAACCCTGTTTAATTTGAACACCATAAATATCCCAGAGTGTGACAGATCTGCTCATCTGTGCTGAGAAGAAAATCTCCCTTGAAAGATTGAATCTGCTTCAGCAGCTCACTGCAGGTTCCCACCAGCCAGGAACTTAGTGCCTGCAGATGAACAACCACAGCCCCCAGCCCCCAAAGCTCCCTGAACAGGGGTGGCAGCCCCAGCACCTCCATCCTGCCAGCCCCTGCTACAGTGACTTCAGGGAAGATGTCACCTCTGATGCCAACCCTTCCCACTGCCCCACAGGGCCCCCTGTGCCACCCTCCCTGGTGGCTGTGACCACCCTGCCTCCCCCATCAGCTGCCAGCAGTGGGTGAAGTGAGTGCCACCCACCACCAATACACAGCACGGGTTGGGATGGAAGGAGCAGGGCAGTGTCATTGCATTCCCATCTCCAGTGCACGCTAGGGAACCCAAGTCCAGTTTCCAGCCATTAGTAAAACCTCCACACAGGAATTTTAAAAAGAAATAAAAAGAATTGCAGGTTCTGCCCCCTCCCCTTTCTTACTGAGGTTTCCATTTAGAAAGGAGAACCCCCAGCAAGGGCCCGAGCAAAGCTCTGCGCCGTAAAGATGGTGCAAGAAAACTTCTGACCAAGGATCTGCTTCTAAATAGAATGAGAATTGTAGGGGCAAAAAAAAAAAAAGCAGGGAGAAGAAAAATAAGTGTAAATTAGCAGAGCCATGAATGAGAGTTTTTCAGCTTAGGAGACAGGTTCTCTCCAAACACGGGAGGAAAGAACATTCCACTGGGCAGGGAAAGCTCCTTCCCTGCTGCCCACTCCTCAGCCCAGCCCTGCGGGGAGCCCTGGCAGTGTCAGCTGCCTCTGTAGCCCATTCAGCTGGCTGCAGGCTGCCAAGAGGGTGCTAATGAGCAGCAGCTCTGCAGCCAGCCTGCTGCTGCTGCTGTGGGCAGCCATCCACTGGCAAGGTGCTGGAGACCTCCGACTCAATTCATGGAGATGTTTTTATTTTACTGGGTTTGCTCTCCCGGATACCTCGAGCTGTTTGGTTAAAGGAATCCTCCCAGGAATTGTGTGGAATATATGCATACCTAGAGAAAAACCAGGGCATTATGCACACCAAATGCAGATCACGGGCCAGTTATAATTTCTCTGCAGATGCCAATCAGGAGAACAAGTTAAAGCCATTGAGAGGAGAAGGGGGGAAAAAAAGGCAGCTGTGGTTTGGAGGGTAGGTGCACTCGACATGTCCTTTTATTAATTCTAATTATAGAGATTCCACAAATGGATGTCAAACATTTTCGGGGTGTTTTGCTAAAAAATTTCTGTGATGGAAAAAGGAAGAACTCCACCTCAGCAGATCATTTCTCCTTGTTTATTTTACTATTTTCACTGTTTTCTTACTTTTAGGGGCAACCAAGAAAGACAGAAAGTGAAAAGAAAGACAAAAATCCCTTCTGGCCCATGCTCGGTGGCTCAGCTGAAACAGAAAGCAAACATTCCCAGAGTCTCTTGAATTCAAGCAAATGAAGTGGCCAGCACCAGCCTGGAAGAGTTAAATGGGAGCACTTGGGATCATTCCCATGGCTGGACAGACAAGTTCTTACATCTCCAGAGCACAGCTCACATCCCCTGGCTCTCACTCTGCATCCAAGGGCTATGCTCCTGCTCAGATTCTGCCCCACAAGCTTTTTCCTGACCAAGAGATGCAGTTCTGACCCTCCTGGGTCCCAGGGCAGCTGGTTACCTGCATTCAGTGGATGAAGCACAAACTGAACTGCTCAGATTCCCTTGGCTTTGATCAGCCTGAGGCAGGGGCTGGGAGTTCACAGGGGTGAAGAGCATCCCAGTGTCCCATTGCTCCTGCTCTGGGAAGGTTTGCTTTGTCTCCACACAAAGACTGAGCCACAAGCTTTCCACACAACTCCTTGGCTTTCTACTAACAATGCTAAGTAGAAATAGATTTTTACCAATAAACCTGAAACAGGGAAATCTTCTTTTGCATTGAGTCCTGAGTTGCATCACAATGGGACATGTCACCTCAATTCTGGCACCCATCTGTGTTCCCACCTAGCCACTCCTACAGGGTGAAGCCCTATGCTAAACACAGAAAAAAAAAAGGATATTTTAACTAGAGAATTCAATGTATTGGAGATTCCTTACTAATTGCCCTTGCACAGCTGTCAGCTCCTCCCAGAGGTTTCACCACATGAACAAACAACTCACCAAACCCTTTGCCCTCTTCTCCTGCCTCCCCATCACCCACTCAAACACAAACACCTCTCCTCACAGAGGGAGTGCCACAGCCCTGGACCAATCTGGACACATTAGAACCCAAGCCACCTTATTCCTTCAGGGAAAAAGGCATTTATAAATGGAACCATGAGCTCCATCCACGGCCCTGGCCACGTGTGTGAGTAGATGGCTCAGACCCCACGGAGAGCAAAGCAGCTGCACGTGCTTACAGCAGACTTTGGGCTGGGGCCCAGGCCCTCAAAGGGCCTGAATTGCCCAATTTCTATTGAAATAACTTGGGGTTAGACACCTCAATTCTTTTGAAAAGCCAGGTCTGATGTTTTCTTAAAATGGACTAACACGAGTCCAGACAAAAATGAGTATTTCAAAAACTATCTTAATAGGCTGTTGTGAAGCAGCACACTCAGGGGTTATTGCTCTTGGCTGGCTAATAAATGATATTTTTATTTGCCAATAAATAAGAATAAATTTAGTTATTCTACTTTCATAAGAAATTATTTCTGCCCTCCTAAGTGGTGGCAAATGGCAAGCTATGCTGGAGAACACCAGATGAATCACATATCAACAGAGAAAAAGCAGGGGGGGAAAACACTCCAAGTGACTAAAATCAACAAGAGCAATTGCAATCTGCATCCCTGAAATTCACTACAGGGCAGCTCTCCACCAGCAACCAGCCTGGGAAAGGTGGTAGGTGGGATTTGCTGTCTTGAAGCCAGGAGAGGAACAGCTGGAGAGTTTGGCTGGGTGCAAGGCAGGGAAGGGTTTGAAACTACACAGAAGTTTGGGAGCATCAGCAGGGCCCTGTGGCAAGGTCACCTAGAGCAGTCTGTCACCATCTGCTTGTGCAAGCACCAGCAGTCACACCCTGCACCATGAGAAAGGGCAATCAAGCTGTAAAAAAAAAAAAAAGGCTTTAGAAGCAAGCTGGCACAGGCAGGCTCTTCAGAGTGGCACCAAGTACCACTGGGGGTACAAGTGGCAGCATTGCCTGTGGGTGAACCCCCAGGGAAGGCTCTGAAAAATTCATCTTTCTTCTGGAGTGTGAAATAAAGGCAGTGACCCCGAGCTCCCTGACAGCAACAAGGACAGAATTCCCCTCCCCCAGCCAAAGTTCTTCTCAACAACAAGAGAATTTTCCCAGACCAGGCCCAGATGTAGCTAGAAAACTTGGGAAAGAAGAAGAATAAAGGAGCAAACCCCATAAATACCCCATCTTAGCACAGGGGGTAAGAGGCACACAGCGTGGAATTGTGTCAGTTACACTGCATTCCAAATGACATCCCCCAATTAATTAATAACAATCATCATCCTCCTACCTCTCAGCCAGGGCACAAAATGAGAAGCTCCAGAGAAAAACTCCTCTCCTTACCACCCAAACTCAGCCTCCCCAGGGCCTTTTAACTCTGCACCATTTGCCCCCCTGGCCCATTGCCCTGCCTGCAATCTCTGCTTAGTTCTGAGCACCTGGCAGCAGAATTTTGCCCATGAATTGCCCAGAGCAATTCAGCTGTTGGCACTCACAGGCTCTCACTCCTCACCAGTGGGGATGAGGCTGGGTCACTGACCCTGGAGTGCTGGTAGAATTGGGAAATATCTTTTTTCTTTTTTTTCCTTCCCCTCCAAACAACTGCATTTTAGTTTATTTATTTTCAGTCGTGACCAGAAAGCAGCATGTTATACCTAGGAAAAATAAATGAATAAACAAAAAGTGCCTGGATAATTCCTGTTGGCATCGCTTGCAAAATGAGCAATCCCAGGCTGAAAAATTAGATTTAGCAGCTCCATTCTGCACAGGAGTGTTGGGGGTGTCAGTATTTCAGCACTTTCTGATGGTGATAACTGACTAATCTGCTGTAAAGAAGCTGATTTTGTTCACTGCAATTAAGGTTAATATTAAGAAACTGCTTTTCCTCGGAGCACACGAGCTCATCAGCACACAACTGCAAGTCCCTCTGACTCCACAGATCCCTGACTCCAGAACTGGAGCACATGAAGAAGACACCACAAAGGAACAGAGCACGTGTGAGCAAATTGAGTCAGACTGGGAGTTCTTACTCCCCAATCCATCAGGGTGCTTAAGCTCCACGGTGCCAAACACAACTGATGTTGAAAGCTCTGGAGCTGCCCAGGGATTTGACTCTTTTTTTTTTGCTGCAGTGACTCATCTATTGGTCTGACCTTCCTTCCTTCTTTTTTTCCTATTTTACACCCAGTGCCTGCAGCAGAAATGTGCATTTTGCAGCTCTCTTGGAAACACATTGAGAGAAAATGGTAGTAAATGATACTGCAGAAACTCTAAATGGTTCCAGAAAGACACTAACACATGTCACGGGGTATTTAGGCTAAAGATAGATGTGGCCTCAGCTTGTCATTTGGTGGACTGGCATGGGGGGGTTGAAATGGTGCCAATCCATGGCAGCTGAGAAATGGATCCTGGTATTTTTGTTGGTAACTAGGTAAAACAGAGCCAAATGTGATCTTTTAAGTCCTGGCATTTTTGGGACAGGTAAAATAAAAGGAGCATTTCCCTGATGGGGTTTATGGAGGTTAAAGAAATGCTTAATAGGAAGAGATGCTCCCCAAATACCCGTGCCCAGTATCCTCTGAGCCAGGCTGCAACACTTAACAGCTCTACCAGCTTCCTCTCCTTATCCAAATTAACAAATATGTTGTTGCCAGAGCAAGGATAAGGAAAAATAATCCTGTCCTAAGTTTTAGGCACTGATTTCTGGATAGATGGATCAAAACACACACCCAGATCTGGGGACTAAATGTGAGAGGGGAGGTCAGGGAACACTCCTGTGTATCATCTGGGATCGGAAAGCAGAACTGGGCTGAAATTACACAATAAACCTCGAGCTGTAGCTGGAGGAAGGAAATCCATCCTGTCATTGGTAAACCCCAAACCACAGGTGAATCTGAGCTGATGCTCTGAACTGTCTCAAACCCAGCACCACCTCCCTGACCACCAGGGCTGGGATTTCAAAGACAACACTCAAAGTGACCCTATTCTCCCCTTTTTTGGTTTAAAATCATTCCTGTATCCTGTACATTCCCAGTAGGACTGATGACTGCATTGGCATCAGTGGTTTGGGACGGAGTCACTTGGCTCAAAGGTCCTTGACAACGTTCTGTGGCCAGCAAAAGTGGCCACCATCTTTCTGTGGTACCAAATACCACCAGGGCTCCCCTTCCCAGCACAACTTTCCACCCCTGCTTTCTCAGCTGCCTGTGCCTACGGCCCCATACACCTCAGAGGAGCTACAGGATGGATTTCATTTGGCACAGAGCAAAGTCGTCCTGGGCCAGAGCCTCCGTGTGGGCTCCTTTTCCAAAACCCAATGTAGGTGGGAGGATTTCATGGCAGATCAGGATTTTGCTGACCAAGAAAGCGAGGATCTTTCACGGGGAGGCTACTTCATTCAAAAGCTACATGACTTGGCAGCCCAAGGAGCCTTTTCCTTGCATGCTTGTCAATTCTGCTGGCAGCACGCGGGCAGTCCGAGCTTGTGCTCCGTGGATTTCAGAGCCCCTGGATGGCTTTGTACTGTGTGCCAAACTGGGAACAACAGCCTAAGAAAACAAAGCCTGTGCTATCGTGCAACCTGGGAGGGATTTAGTCTCCATGTAAATGTTTCCAACCAGCAATTGTGTGAAGGTCACAATTTACATTACAGTGATTGCCCTCCGCGGGAGGCACCAGTGTGGTTAACCTCCTTCTCCATGTGCATCCCATCAGCAGAAGTGGGATGGATTAGTGTTACACTGTCACACTGCTCTTTGGGGATCCTGGTTTACATTTCAGTCCTGGCTGGCAAACAATATATTCTTGATTCTTCCATGTGAGAACAGAGAAGAGCGTTTCAAACCAGGCAAGGAACAAAGCACTTGCAGTTCAAAGAAGCATGGAGGAGACTTATTTCCAGTGAGTTACTGCGTGCAGATTTGGCCCCTGCTGCACAAAAGAGATGCAGACAGGCTGGAGAGGGTCCAGAGAAGGGCTAAGAGGATGCTCAGAGGACTGGAAGACCTATGAAGAAAGGCTGAGAAAACTGGGTTTGTTCAGATTGAGAAGGCTCAGGGGTAATAATACCATGTAGCTGGGCAAAAAAGGTGTTTACCAAGAAGATGGAGACTGCCTTTCTGACCAGGAGTCACATGGAGAAGACAAGGGGTGATGGGTACAAGTCACCCTTGGGGAGATTCTGATTGGACTCCAGAAGAAGTTTTTTCACCACGAGAACAATGAGACATTGGAATCACATCCCAGGGGAAGTGGTGGATTCCCCTACACTGGGCAGTTTTAAGACTCAACTTGACATGGTGCTGGATCATCTCCTTTAAACTAAATATATATATATATAAATATATGTATTTTACCTTCTTAGAAGGTCCCTTCCAGCCTGGTATTCTGTGATTCTCTGATTCTCTCTGTCCTTGGCAGCTCAGGAAATGCTCTTTGCTGTACACCTTGTGTTGAACCCCTTTCAAACACTCCTGATGCCAAGTGTGGGAGTTCCCCTTTGAGACTGACTTTGTCCACGATGAGAAAAGCCTGACTCTCCTTCCCCACCATCACCTTCCTCAGCCTGTAGAGCAGCAGGTTAGAGGCAAAGTGCAGAATGCCACCTCGTGCTTTCTGACCTTTCAAGACTTTTTTAGTAAAAAAGTCTTTTTTTAGTGAGTTTTGAGAAGCAGCTTGCACAGGTAGCTGGTCAGAAGGTTTATGCCTGGGAGCTTCTGCATCACCTTTCTTCCCAGCCACACCATCCCTTTTCCTTCCCCTCTTTAAGGACCATTTCAACAGGTGCTATATTTAGACCCATCACTTTTCAGACCGGGTAAACATGTCTTGCTACCAGCGCTGTGGGCTGACTTGACTTTTGAAGGAGATGGTGAAATGAGTTGTGTTTGGCTCAGCCTGAAGGGCTTCCTGGCAGAGACCTTTGGAGGGAGCAACGAGGGCACCTCCCCCTGGGAGCACCCAGACACCCAAACACCGCGGGCCGGGCGGCGTTACTCACACCCGTTGGGTTGTGCAGGGTGGCAACTCCCCTTGGAAGCTCCTGGAGACAGGGACAACTCTTTTGTTGTTGTTTGCTGTGTTTATTAACAGCCTAGCTGGTGACTGCTCACGAACAGGAGTCCTAGACCATAAACAAATATATATAAATAGTAGTGGTCAGTTGAAGAATCAAGTAGCCGGCGAGACCAGAAAATGAAATATTTGTGCAGTTGCTAATTCCCCTCGTTCCATCCCTCACTCCGCGCTGGAGATTATGCAATTTGGCTCCAAAAATACAACTGGATTTCACTGCTGCTACGTTATCATCACTCCATCAGCTGGTACTGGCTATGGATTAAACTGGCAACACCACCAAAACCCCGGGGGACACCTTCCTCCAGCCCTGAAGCAAAATCTACCTAACCAGGCGAGGCGGATAAAATGAGGTTTGCTGACACGTGTGGGCACGGGAGGCAGATTGGGATTGACAGGGCAGCAGTGAGTGGCAAGGGTTGGAAGAGAGATCCAATGTACCTCTGCAATTGCTGAGGCTGACATGTAAATTGCAGGCAGCCATGGGCTCATTCCAGGAGCCGCTTGCGGTTGGATGTAGTTTTGATCATTTAGAGAAGAAGCAGGGGAAAAAAAAAAAAACCCCACCCAACCGAGGAAGAAGAAGGCAAAAAAAAAAAGAAAAATCAAATTGTTCTCGGAAATCATGTTTAATGTAGAAATCTGGTTAATATTAAATTGTAATCTGCAGTTTTCAAGTCTACTATTCCTCGAGGAAAATGTTTCCTGTTTGAGGGCTGCAAGTATTAAGGGTTCCCTTATTACATCACTTCCTATGTCAGACCCAACAAGCCTTCAACATGCATTAGTGTATTGATAATGGTAATTTCAAAATGATTGTTTGAAAAAAAAAACCCCAAACAGCACCTAATCTGGGCAATACTCCAGTCATATGGATCAATTTAGCTTGGGGATAATGGGGCCAAGCTGGTATTTTTGACACTGTACCCAACGAGCAGTTCCATGTGAGGTGTTCTCCACTGCAGCAGCCTGCAGTGTTTGGCCATCAGGTACCCAAACCAGGTCGATTTCTTCCCTGCTAAACTGACTTTGCAGGCAGAATTCCCCTTCATCCCACACAAATTGCAAATTGATAACTGTATGGAATGGAATGAACATTAGACACCCAACTGTAATAGTTTATAATAATAATAATAATAACCCACAAAGATCTGGACACTCTTGCAAAAACACAGCAAAAACATGTATTACTGAATAAAAAAGCAACCACTAATAACCAATTCTGCCAGCAAATAGTATACACAGAACCCAGCAAACCTCCCAAATTATGAGGAAGGAATTTTTTTGCAGGAAGACACTGCTTATGATGGAAGGAGCTTTCCAGAGTTGACAAGAATAAAAGAAACAAAGCTCAAAGTCTACTTTTAAATCTATCATGCTTAAGATCTTCAGTGTGTTAACGTTTTATTTATCATAATGTCATCTGAGAGTCTTTGTCAGCTCCCTCATGGTACCAGGGTTACATAAAGACTGACTGGTTTGGAAACTTTTCAGTCTTAGCGTTGCTTGGAAGTGTTCATGGGAAACATCAGCTGAACACTTTTCTCATTGTGAAGAGAGAAAATTATTATTTCAATTTGACATGCCTTTAAAAGTCTAAAATACGTTTTTATTTAGAAAAAAAACCCCCAACACCCAAAATTATGGTACAAGAAAATGAAACTCAAAATCAAATGTTTCTAAAGCAGTCTAAAGGAAATGTTTTCATTAACTGCAGTATGTACTGACTTGAAAAAGTTCTTACGTTATCTGATGACAATGCATTCTTGGGTGGTGTCTACACTGCTTTTCTTGGAATTATGATGATTTGCTCCCAAGCACCATCTTTCAGCACAAGAACTCGCTGTGCAGTTAGATAAGGAAGTTGCCTCCTCAACTGCAGCCCTAGTTCCGAATGCACTTCTGTGCAAATTACATCTCTGCAGTCAGAGGACTTTGTAATCTGCACGTTTTTTCTCCCTACAAAAGGCTCACATCAGCTGTTCTCAGCCTATTGGGTGATTACTTTCTTTGAGAGGTAATTTCGTTCTGTCCAAAAGCCTCTAAGACCTTAAAATATCTATGAAGAGGTCTACTGTCTCTTTGGGCCTTTGTATTACCTGATGAAAAATAATTCAATTTCCAAATGTAAACACAGCTATATTTGCATCACCTGATCTTAAATTCTATTA
>JANHGL010010384.1:0-51935 GCA_024611195.1 Ceyx melanurus
AAATTATTTTTAAATTTTAAATCAAAGAATCTTCACTTCTGTCTATGCAATAACAAGTGGACAGTAGCCTGGTCCTGAATTTTTTTTTTATTATTATTTTTGCATTTATTCAGTCTTAGAAATTTATTTTTTTTTAACAATATACCAAGCAGATATTAGCATTTCATCCTAGCATACAGCAGCCATTTGGGTCTGCTAATCTGCAACATGAAATAAAAGGATGGGAATAGGGTGGGAATAAGGTAGCACTGCTTTATGTGGATTATTGTGAAAAGGTTTAAGTCTTTGCTGACATTCTGCTCCTTTGATTTCTGCTATCCTGACCTGGAATAGCTGTGGTCTATATTGGGAACCTGCTTCCCTGAGCCTCTGTTTACTCAATCTTCCTTTGAATTGTGAATGGTAGCGAATCTCCTTCCTCAAGCCCCAACTGATGCATTCAGTTATCATCAAGCACAGGCATCAACCCGAGCTCTAATCTTGCTCTGATGGATGGAATACTAACCTTTCACAAGATTAGAGACACAAGGTGCTCTAGAGATAATAAAATTCAAATAGGTTTATTTCAAAGGGCAACTCAATCTCGATTTTGTTCAAGGGTCACTTGACAGATCATTTGCCAATGTAGTTTTTGTGTCCTTCTGCATCTGGTTTCTGTGCAGTGCTTCAACTATTTCAAATTAAGTGGGCCCCACCAGGCAGAGTTCAGGAGGGTCTAACTTCAGCACAAACAGCAAGGTGCCCGTGCAGTGTGGAGCTGGCAACTTTGCAATGTGCATCTTAGGTGAGTGGTGTTTGGAAAGTGGAAAAGTTGTACCTTGTTTTTTCAGGAAGGTATAGAAGTAACAAAGATGAGCATCTTCAGTGCTGTGGATTTAAAACTCACATCTGATCATGGAGAAAAAATCTTGCTAGCATTAAGACAGCCAGCTGTGCAATACATGCAGTAACTTTAAGTTGTGAGATTTGTAGCTCATGAGCAACCATTTTTAATGTTGAGCACAACTATCCTTGACAAAATCAAACATTTAAGTTAGATATCAAGTCATGTAGATAAGGGTATTAGATGACAGCTACAGTGTTGAATGTTACATATGGATTCTATGCAGGTAAGTAAAATCTCCTGCAACATCTAACATTGTAAGTTGCACCTATTTAAAAATATCAATTGATGTAGTTCTGTGGTGTAATAAAGCAAAATTAAATGTTTTTTTTTATTAGCCTTAGAAAACAAATATTATTGAAGTCAGTGAGTATAACGTGGTTAAAAAAATTGACTGGACAGCCAGGCCCAAGGTGTTGTTGTGAATGGAGGTCAATCCAGTTGGGAGTTCAGACTGTGAGGTGCTGGGGAACTGGAGTTGTTTACCCTGGAGGAAAGGAGGCTGTTAAGACCACATTTCTCCCTACAACTGTCTGAAAGGAGGCTGTAGCACGGTGGGTATCACTCTCTTTTCCCATATAAAAAGTGATAGGACAAGAAAAAATGGCCTCAACTTGTGTCAGGAAGCTCTAAGTTGACTATTACTAAAAATTTCTTGACAGAAAGGGTTGTAAAGCACTGGAATGGGCTGCCCAGGGAAGTGGGGCAGTCACCATCTCTGCAGGTATTGAAAAGATGTGTGGATATGGTGCCTAGGGATGTGGTTCAGTAGTGACCTGGTAGTGCTGGAAGCAAATTAAGTAGTGACCTGGTAGTGTTAGAAGCAAATTAAGCACTTCAGAAGAAAAAGGACTCAGGAAAGCTCAGAGAAAGTCAGAGGGATGTTGTATGCTCAGATCCAGGATAGCACTGAAGAGCATACTCTAGAAATATAAAAAAAAAACCAAAACAACAAAAAACCAACAATGCTCAAAAATATTAAATAATTTTTTTTTTTTCACTACGACTTAGTTCTTGCATATTTATAGAAGTGAGTTTAGAACAACAAACCCTCTGTAGGAAAAATGGCATTCTTTTACCTTCCCAAAACAAAGAAGACTACATCATGTTTAAAATTCAGTGGTTGATGAGTTTGCATGGTAACTGAGACAGATCTGATGGACTATGCATCTAAAACATGTACTGGACCAAGTCTGAAATCTGGAAACTGGAAAATGAAGTTAAAATTTTTTTCACTGCTTTTAAAGCCTTAGAATGACATGAAAAATATATTATCATTTTGAATGTTTTTGCTGTGACAGCTCACAAACTAGTCTATTCCTAGAACTGAAATGATATCTCTGCAGTCCATTTACATTGTTTAAATTTCATAATTGAGCGAGTTCTTAATATTTCAAAATCTATTTCTGTTTTCATAAAATTTTCATATACACAGTTCATTATTGTGCTTTATAGTAAGAAGCTCTTGAAACTAATTTTATGGTACACATTGTAAAAAATGCAAAGAAACAGCTCACTACATGTGAATCTTGCAATCAATTCAGGAACTTGTGCACTTTTTCTTTCCTTGGTTTCAGTATTAAGCATTGGACACTAATTTCCTGTAAATCTATGTGATAGTAATATTTAGTCCTACAAGGCTGGAATATGCCCACACCTGAGGAGTTAATTCTTTTAGAAGAT
The DNA here is from genome assembly GCA_024611195.1 of Ceyx melanurus. NCBI lineage: Eukaryota > Metazoa > Chordata > Aves > Coraciiformes > Alcedinidae > Ceyx > Ceyx melanurus. The sequence goes on from JANHGL010010384.1 coordinate 2,567, forward strand.
GTGAATTTTTCAGATAATCATCTGTCTTTGCCACTTCACTGCCAACTCTATCAACCTCTGTGTAATTTTCTACCCATGATAGATGCAAAAGGGGCTCCAAAATTGCCAGGGAATCATGCAGGATGGAGAAGAGAGAATTAAGGGCTGTGTTACCTAAATTGCTCACACAAAAGGAGACTACATTAAATCAAGACCTTTCAGGAGTATCAAAGCTCCCAATCAGCTGCTGTGGAGAAGGGTATGACAACTAAGAACCTGGGCTGCAGGCAGATGCTCTAACTCTGCAAGAGTCAAGTGCTGGGATGAAGGAAGGAGAGGTGGGGAAGTAGGCACTGTGATGAGCCTGTCACACTCATCACTGACTTACCTCAAATGTTTCACTAGACAAATGTTAGTGGCAGGTTTCATCCCAATAATATGTCTGCACAGATTTTTCTATGGAGTTTGAAAGCTTCAGTCCATGCATGAGTAAAAAGCTGAAGACACCTGAAGCATATCAGGGAAATGTGACCTTGGAAATAAAATTATCAAGGGAACAGAGTATGTATTAAAGCTTTTTAGCTTCTAGAAAAGCACTCTTTTAAATAAACCAGGTGCCTCTTCTTCCAAATTATACAAATAAAGAAATGGCATTTTACTGCAAATCAAAATAATGTCAGCAGAACTAGACCCAAACAAATACACCACAAAAGCTACATGCAAATGGTGTCTGGAGCTTCCACAAATTAAAGCAGAAATCGCAGACTCAGCCCTGAAATTCTATGTTCATTCCATTTCACATAAACAAGACCCAACTAAAATGACTTCAATGAATACCATGCAGTAGGGATACCCTAGCAACACACAGGCTGACTGAGGTGAATTGTGGATGGAAATGTAAAAGCTGATGTCATTTCAGGATTTACTGACTTGTTCCATGGTATCTAAGATGTTAATTCTCCAGTTTATTTTTAGGTCAGTCTTATTTGCAGAGACACGCTGATTATATTTAGCAGAAAAAAATTCATTAATGGATGCAGTTAGTAATTCATGTGATAGACTAAAATAATGCATTTTAAATACGTGAGTGTGAAAGCCAATAAATGCTTTAATAAAAAAATATGAAGATAGAATGCTGGAATTTAAAAGGAATAAACAAGAAGTCACTGAGAGCATTTAGCATATTAAAAATAAGGACTCAATCTATCAGCACTGAAACATTCCCAGGTTACAACTCTTTCGTTGTGGATTGGCTACAGAGATGGATAACATTTCCAAGTATGTGGACTGCAATGGGAAATGAAAAGTGAAATTCTGCTGTTGTTACTACTTTTCTTCTTCCAGAGAAGAGTTTTCTCTAGGGTGCTGTTTGACTCTTACAAGTCACCACATAAAAAATGGCAGTTTGAGTCAACAGATTTGTTCAATGACAAAATATGTTCTTAGCACTCTTTAGTCCTGTTAGCCCTGAAGCAATAACATGACAGAGGGGGGCACAGAGGGGTCCTGGTAACTTTTGCTAGACATGAACAGTCTCTATCTCTCAAAAAAATAATAAAAAAATAGGTTGATCATAAAACATAGTTGGAGAACTTGGAAATACTTGGGGATTTCCAGAAACTGCTTCCCAAGTTTAGATGCAGCTACTGCTGTCAGTGGCTGTTACAGTACATGTCAGCAGTTCCAGAGTGAATTATTTTAAAGCAGTTATGGTATTATTCATTCATTATGTTGCATTTCCTTACTCATCTATATCGAGGTGTTTTTTTCTAAAGGTGTTTAGCACATCAGGCTCTGGCAGTGGAGGGGCCACAGCACCCATGGCCATACCTGTTACTTTAATGGGGTTTTTTTGCACCTCTAAATTCCTTATCACCATAAAGAAGTGACAGCAGTTCAACAGGAGAAGAGTGGTGTGGCAAGAATGCTGGAGCCCATTTTCAATGTTTAATTGCTGTAAAAAAGGCTAACAAGTGATTAAAAAGATAAATCAAAAGTTTGCAGAAAGACTAAAGCGCCCAGTCAGTTTTATGGTTTCATTTGAGCTCCTAAGACATTATTATACATCCATTTACAAAACAATGAGCTCTTACTGTTTATGAAAGTTTAATCTCTTGGTTTATTGCTTTAATATATCTAACATTGGTAAGGTTTACTTTAAAATGAAATCTCAGACTATATGATGTGGATGTTAGGTTTTTACATTCTGCCTGCAAATTGGAATGAATAACATCATAATTGTACTCATCTATGAAACAATTAAAGTAGAGGTAATTGCTGCTTCTTTCATATCTGCATAGAAAGTAAAAGAATTAATATTTTATCATTTGGCAATGCTTCTTGTTAGCACGATATTCTGACAACAATTTTTTGTTTGGCATTCCAGTAAGTGCTGGAATAAGTTCTGCTGAATCAAAATGCACATTATTAGCAGCAAACCTGTGCTTAAGGAACACACCACCTTAGGCTCACACAGCTGATAAAACTTTGTCTGCTCAAATACCATCAAGAACAAAAAAGCCAAACAAATACAGATTTCTTAAACTACTAAATCCATAATTTAAGAAATTAAACAAATGAACAAACATGGATTTGATGACAAACTGCTGCCCCTCAAATGATATGTCTATCCTACATTGAACTACAAAGTGACAGTTCATTTTGATAGCAAGCAATTGGAGAAGTTGCATTAAAGAGGATTTTAAACAGATATAAAAAAGATCAGAAGATAAATTTGTGTGAGTGCTTTCATTATTGAAGACTGACATATACTCCAAAAAAAACCAGAAAACAACCAAACTAAAAAACATCTAGAATATTACTTCATTTTCTTTCTTTCTTTGCCCAAGAAGGCACTGACCTTGGCAGCTGAATTGATTTTTATTTTATTTTTTTATCCATTATTTCAGGAACCTGCTAATAACAGGCTTTTAAATCCCTGAGTTGAGTCTTAATGCTGCAGTGTGGGAGACTGTCTCTGATGCACCTTGAGGATTAGCCTGGGAGGCCCTGAAGGGCCAGAAAAAGGACAAGAAAGCTGCTGGAAAGTGCAAGAAATATTTCCTGTTCTCCAAAGTTCAAATATGAGAAAAAGGAGGAGGATACAGGAAGGTGCATCAGAGTATTTCTAGATTTTTCTCGCAAAGCCTTGGAAAATAATAAATCTATGACAGTTAAAAATAGACATGATTCATTGACATCTTTTAAGACCAATATTACTTAGAACCAGACCTGTAAACTCTTTAAATGCAAATCTATTCATGCCACAATAAAAATGGTAAAAATCTTGACTTAACCTTATCACCCTGCAAAACATTAATTGTTCTAATTGTATAGACTAAAAAAAAATAAAAAAATAAAATTTAACTATTCCTTTCCGTGAAAGTACCTAGTTGGCAAGAAAATGTTTATCTCTACAAACATAGTTAGAATTTCTGATTGATCCATTACTTCTAGATAGCACTTTTTCTACATTTATCACCTTCAATAGTACTTTAAATATTTATAGTCAGTGACTGAATGTTAAATTCTCATTGATTTCTTAACCTCTTATGACTCTTTCTTTTTTTTTGTTCTAAAAGTTTATTTCCCTAATACAACACTTCTAAATTGTCTCTGGAGAAATATCTAATAATATGAATTATTCTAGCCCACAGAAAAGCAAGCAATACTTTTCATTTATTTACTGTTCTTTATACAAAGACCTTAAAGCACTTTATAAGCTGTTTCCAACTATGGGAACTTCTGAGGATTTCTAGAAATGAAAATTACCAACCCAGCACAAACCAAAATGGTAACTTGGGCAGCTCTGTTTGGTGTTTTTATGCTGTTACCATTGGAGTTGAATTCTGGCAATCAGCTTCTGGTCAATATTACTAAAGATTGTAATCACTTTCCTGATAAATATGTCTACAGATGCCAGGAGACACTGGAAACCCTGGAAGCTGAGAAAGGGGAGTAGGCATGTGCTAATTGCTTTGACTGACCAGCAAGGCTACTTCTAAGACACGAGCCACTCCCTCCAGGGAACAGAAACTTTACTTCCAACTTGAAAGTAACTATTAGATTTGGGATTTTCCATGAAACAGACCTTGTCAACCTGGAGCTTGAAAAGCATACTGGGCGATAGCACTTTGTGAAGCAAACTGTCAAGAAAGTGTTATGCAAGGGCTGGCTTAAAAGAAGGTGGAACATAGTGTCTTGGAGTTAGATTTGTGTAAAACACTCTTGCAGTTGCTGCTTTAATGGCTGATAAAAAGCAAAGATTCCCAGTGGGCAACAATAAGCTGGTGAATTATAGCTGCCTCCTGATGTTCATTTGATTAGCACCACAGCCTATGAATGTCATAATTGTGTTTGGGGGTTATTTACTAGTCAGGGAATCTGGTTTTCTATTAAAATAAGGAAAGGCAGAAAGGGCCATTGGAAGGAACTTGAAATAAATGTGTTTAATTTATGGTTGTCTTCTCAGCACTTGGAAAAACAATGGAGTTACAGATTAAACAAATCAACAAGGGATTCATTGGTCATTTTAACATGACCATGAGAAGAAGCAAATGAATAGAGAACCTGTCATAGCACAAGACACCAAAAGAGCATGTCAGAATAACAATATGATGGTTGGGTCAGGGCCAGCTATGACTACACTCTGCTACATATGAGTGTTAAATACCAGGGAGAAAAGAGGGCTGTTTAAGATGATGGATAAAATAGGCATGAGCACAACAGGCCATTAATACAGCTTGTTGAGGAATTAGATGACTTAAGTTAAACAGAATAGAGAATTTCTATCACTTTTCCATCCAGTCAAAAGCATTATTATTTCTAAGAGTTAATATTTGTGACCCACAAGGAAGAAATTTGTATTAGTCTGGGACATTGTTGCACTACACGTTTCAGGGGTGAATCTACATTATACATTTTAGTATAATGCACTTTTGGTACATTTAATCACACCTTCCACACAGCAGGATGGTCTTGGACTCTGTGACTAGATTCCTCTGAAGTGAAACCAAACCAGAAGACATTCTCTGCAAGCACAGCTCATGTGCTCCAACTGGTAATGGGACCTCAGCCAAGAAAAAAGCCTTTTACTTTATTTCAGCTATGCAACTAAATCTATATATTTCCATTTTTTGCTGGAAGATGTTAAGTTAGCTCAGTATGCAAGCAAGAAAGGTACAAAGAAGCTGCAGTAGGAAAAATCATCCTTTAGCTTCAGGAACTGTGAAAAACACGTGTAACCAGGATTTTACAACAATGCGACACCCTGGGAAAAATCAACAGCAATTGTGATGCAACATCTGGTTCTTCCAAAGACATACATTTCAAAACAAAAGCTACTGCAACCCAAAATTTAGTCAGAATACCAATGAGCAAGAAGAGACATAGATTAGTTCATCTTTTTTTCTTTTTCCTGGAGGTTTGGGGTTTTTCCCTTCCGTAGCACAAAGCTTAGCACAACAAACATTTAATGCTATACAGATTTTCTCTTTCTAATTGTTATTAAGCTTTGTGATGCATATTACAGATACCTATTTATCATTACTAAGTGTCTGTGACATACTGTGATGAGAAGCCAAAAAGCCCGGATCTCTGACTGTGTGGTTAAAACCAGAAGCACTTAAGCAGCCCATGGAAGCAATGGTGGTTTAAAACTTCAGGAAATAGTGATGAGTAGTGCTTTTGTCTGAGAAGAAAGCTGTAACTATGGAAAGGTCTTTTATGCTGGGATTCCATATGCTGTTTAAATTCCCATTGGGTTGCTGTCTTCAGAGAAGACAGTGACCTGCTACCATACATAAAAAGGAGTGAAATCAGTAGCATCAGCCTCTCAGCCCCGTGCTAACCAGGTGTGTTGTCCTCTTCCTTTCCATATTCTTTCTGCCGCTGAAGGGCTTGAGGAAAACATGACCTGTGCTCCTAAACATACAACAAATCACCTCAGTACCATAAAGGCGTTTTTAATTGCTTCTGGTCTCCTCTCTGCAAACTCATCACTGCCAACCTGCACAACCAGTAACAGGTAATAAACAGAGGGCTGAACCAGACCAGGCAGTTTGTCTAACCCAGGCCCCAGAGAGGCAGCACCTCCCTGTGGGGTGGATCCAGACAGCACACGGGGCCCTCTGGTCCCTTCAGAAGGGAATCTGAGGCTGCCTTGGCCTCAGGGTGCACCCGGACCAATCTCTCTCCCTTTCACCCTCCCTGGTGCTCCTTAACCTCTCCAGTTCCTCTTCCAGCTCTGCCCCCAGGCTGAGCACATGGCTCACCCGGTCATCCTGCTCACAGGGGTCTCTGCTCCCTCCAGTGCCAGGCTCAGGCGCTCCCTGCAGCCGAGACCTGCCCGGCTGCAGGTTGGTGCGGGAGCTCCGGCTGGGTCCCCACATTGCCTCTGGCAATGGCTCTCGGCCGAGTGGTGACCATGGCCACGTGCCCTTCTGGGAAGGCGATAACCACTAGTTGAGTTTGCCTCCCAAGCCAGGAGGGGAGACCCGTTCCTCCCACCTGAACTCACCTCTGGCCATGGCGGAGCTCCCAGTGCCCGGCCCGCACCTGCTCCTCCCCAAACCACCGTCCCGGGCCCAGGGGCCGCTGCTCGGCCTCTGTGCGCTGCGGCTCCGTGCGCAGGGGCTGCGCTCCTGAGCCAAGGGGCTCCCAAGAAACGCCCCGTGCAACGTTTCTCAGCGCTCCCCAAGGGCTTCTATTATAAGTGAGGGGTGCGGGGGCGTGGGTTCTGAGCTCGGCGACTGCCCGGTGTGGAGGTCACGCCTCTTTCAGATCTGCCGCAGGTGCTTCTGATCTGCCCGGGCGCCTCATCAGCGCTCACAGGTGCCGGCCCCCGGCACAGCCGAACCGCGCTCTCGTTTTCGAGAAGGTCTAAGAAAAGCCCCTTGCCGGCCCTTTCCGACGCGATTCCCTTCCCCGGTGCGGATTGACCTGCACTGGAGCTGGTTTCCTTCGGGAGAATAGTAAATACCAGTACTAAACAACTGCTGCTACTGCAGCATGTGACCTGAATTTAAAAGATTTAAAACTCAAATCTCTTATCCTTAATAGTGATTTCAAACTTCATAGCTTTGAAGGAGAGGCATAGTCATTGAAATTACCAGTCTCAGTAACTATTAATTCCTGTCAAGTTCCGAAAGATCTGTATCTGACTACACACTGGGAAACATTGTGCGTTTGAAAACAGGTAACTAGGAACTTAAACTGTCCTGCTTGGAATTAAATGTGTACAGCAATAATAGCAGACAGATCTTAAGGTTCACCCTAGATAGCTGAGAGAGAATTAAATAGACTACTTAGCCCAATAGCTGAAATGACTGTGGGGAAATAACAACCCTGTCTTGGTAAGAATCCTATTTTCTTCATTTTACTCCTACTCAGAAATCAGAAGCTGAAAGCTGTTATTTAGAACTTTTCTTCTTAATAACAGGGGTTAACTGGTACTCAGAGGTGGGGGGAATTATTTGCATTAGAAAAACAAAGCCATAATGACTAGGGCTTCTTTCAAGAGTTCTGTTTATTTGTCAAATACAAGAGCTTCTGCAAGCACTACAGGGGTCAAAAAGCAGAGAAAATGACTTTGCTCGCAGAGCTAGGTGTCTTTAGCCAGTTACCATCTCTACCTGAAAAACGATTTCTCATTTTTTCTTTGGACTGTGTTAAACACACACCTCTGCAACTTAGTATTATCTTTTTTAAGTGAATCTGTTGTAAAATAGGTTTTTTTCCTAAATTATTCTTATTGCCCTGTAACGATTTTCCAATCCCTCTGAAAAGCACTGTGTAGCAACCAGCTCATGGCTGGTGTAAAGTGGGCATTCCTATTTCCACTTCAAAGTTTAATTAACTAGGTAACTAATCCCAGGCACATTCTCTCTATTAAGTATAAGTGGAACACTAACTCTTGGCTCTTATACATGTAGAATATTAATCCTCCCTTCTGATTTAGGAGTATAAATACCAGATGAGATCCTGCCCCAGGTTTTCAGTAATAAATTCTTATAATGTCACTTGTTAGAAAGTTTTAAGGGGTGAGATAGGGAGATGAACTGCAGACCCATCACAAGGATCACCCAAACTGAGTTATTATCATTGAATCACATCACTTCCAGTGAAGGATCAGACTAGTCTTGGAAAAGATAATTGCTTCTCTGGGACTTGCTGGCCAGAAATTGATGTGAAGAACTGAAATGCAGGCTAGCAGCAGCAAAGAACAGTGTCCTCTCTCTGGACAAGGTGATAATGGCAAAAGGCAGCAGAAGTTGGCTTCTCACACAGATACTACTTGGAAAAACTACCCCTATTCCCATTTCAGTACCTGACTTGTTCAAGTTCTCCAGTGTTACTAGGCAGAGGCATCACATTTTTTCCCATGAAGGCTTCATATGAGGGACAAGAAAAAGAGGGAGACAGTGGGAGAGAAGACAGGAGGGAATTGGAAGACAGCAAAGTATTAAAAATATTTATTCTAAAACACCTGTTATCCTCCTGGCTGGGAAAGGACGTTTTCCAAAACATTGGAGAAGTGTTTTGGAAAACACCACCACCACCAACAAAAAAGTGTTTGAGAGCTTTGGTTTTGAGTTGGCACCATATCCAGAACACATATGTTAAACATTGTAACATATTACAAAAGAAAGAATGATCCTAAAACTTACCAGAAAACAAAATGCACATTGCACATTTCGCCAGTATTAAAATGTCTTCCAGTTCCTGAAAACTCGGAGGCAAGAACTTTTACTATCAAAGTTCTGAAACTTTAGGCTCATTGTTTTAACAACCAATTTACTTGCCTTTTATGGAAACATTTTCCAGTGTCTTTTTTTTTTTTTTAAATAATTTTTGGGTTTTATAACTTTTTGAGCTTGTTCAGCAGTCAGCAAAATTTACTTTGCATTATGCCTCTTCCCTTAAATTCTTGAAAGCTGACCTTTTCCTTTAAAAAAATCAATTTATATGTAAATTGTCACATATATTTCTACAGGACTAAATATTTATCCTTGCAAATCTTTTCAGCACAGATCAGCGTACCTGATCCTACTTAGCATGCATTGTTTTTGATAATTCCACTTTTCTTCTGTCACAAACTTTAAGACTTCCCAGGTGAGGGAAACCAGTAAAGTTAAAAAAATCACAGCTGTTTTTCTTTAATGTAAATACTGCTGAAGTGCATGCACATAAAAAGTGCTAAGCCCTCCTAGCTATTGATACTAGAATCCTATGAATAGGCAGCACAAAAGGATCTCCAATTGCACGATATCCCATATCAAATGCTGAATGACAGTCAGACTTGACAGCACACCATCTAACCCAGTTACCCTCAAATGAGCTCCCATGGCAGTATATTCAGAGATGTTATCTGGATTTTCTACAAGTAAAAGTGTTGGTTTCTTTGACTGCAATTGTTCAGCTTCTGGTTTCTAAGAAATTGAAAACTCGTGGGAATGTGGTGTTGGGGGACATGAGCTACCAGTGAACTTTGTAGAGTAGTAGGCTTAATAGACTTGATGATCCCAAGGGTTCCCATAAGTTATATCTTAGTTATTTGAAACTAATGCCATGAGGTTCCTGCACATGGATGTCCCGAGCCTGCTTGATTATGGAGCAAGACCAGGTTGGATGGGGACTTGAGCAACCTGGTCTAGTGGGAGGTGTCCCTGCCCATGGCAGGGGGTTGGAATGAGTAAACCTGTAAATGTGTTTGAGTCTAGCTGGGCTACTTGCTGCAGTGGTCAGTCAGTCATGCTATTGCTTATGCTGGCAAAGAATGACATGGTGGAATTAGCACATGAAGGAATCTTCCACAAGATCAAAGCACTGAGCTGCCCAGGATTCACATCAAGGGTGAGGGAATTAGAAGCAATATTGTCTCTTACAGTAGGAACAGATATGTCAACAAATCCCAGAAGTAATTTGAAAGATCTTCCTTTCAGTTGCAGCTGTGAAATACCTGGATCCAGCCTTTTTCAAAGGACCCAAGAGTTGTTTTGCAAACCACCCCTGTGGATCAGGTCTCAGCAGAGAGGAGTTTGAAGAGGCAAGATGCTTTGTACAGACAAAAACTGACATGAGCTGCAAGAGCAACATCAATTTCTATTATATTAATGTTAATGTTAAGCAATATTACATTGTAAGCACATTAATTTAATGGGTTCAGGCTTAGATGTCACTGTGTCTGTCTGCCCTAGGGTATTCAAATAACATAAATATTTCTTCTTGATAAATCCTTGGCAATGTTAGAAAACATTTACAGTGTCAAAAGGTAAAAAGACATAGTACAGCATCCCTTCTTTTTCAGGGTTCAAAACAACTGTTCTAAAGGAGAGCATGATAACAGAAAGTGCTTGTCAGTGGCCTTTTTCAGTCCACATCTTCATTACATATTCATCTCCTTAAAAATACATTTAAAGGAGTGGAAAGCACAGTGAAATGAACTTTGAAGAGGTAACCTACTTAAAAAACAAAAGGAAGTTGTTTTACCTGGAAGCATTTCCTTGTACTCCCTTATAAGTGGTTCTTTACTGTCAGCATATAAAAAAGTTTTTAACAGGTTTGATCTACATCCAAAAGCAACACTGAGTGACCTCTACTTGGAAAAATCGAACCAATCAGCAGTATATCTTCAAGTGAAGAGATTGTCATATTCTGATAAGTAAAAAATTAATTTCAGTAACATGTTTTCACATCTTAATAAATACATGACATAGAGACACGAGAGACTAAGATATTCAGGAATACTATCAAATTAAAGAATACTTCTTGTATGTTTATTTTGGCAAAGCATTTTGAAAGATAAGAAAGGGTGCTAAGTACTACTTAGTATTGAAACATCAGTCTGCATTTTGTAGGGAATCCTACCCTAGAGGTTGTCTTAATTATGTATTATGCTTTACAAATAACCATTATCTGCATCTTCTCTCAGTATCTATATAAGTAGATACAGGATCATGGTCTAATACTATCACCAGTGGGTAGGTCCTCAAAAGAAAATTATTTTGGCTTGCTCACCTTATGTCATATGATGCCATCGGTTTAAAAAAGGCCTAGTTCAAAACAGCATTATGAAAGTGTTCAAAAGCTGTGGCTGTTCTATAAGAGTGTAATAATTTTTATCAAACTTATGGAGCTTCTTATACTTTTGAGACCCTCCTGACCTGTAGTAGTGTCTTGGAGGAAATTCCAGCACGCAGACTAAGCACGTTTTTGTATTTCAGAGGTCTGCTGCCAAACTTCAATACCTTCTCTTTATTCTCTTTTGGAATGGCTTTAACAAACTTATTTTGTCTGCTCATCTGTATTCCTGAAATGTCACTTTCAGCACAGGAGTTGAGTTTGTTGGGGTTTTTTTATGAAAACTTAATATCTAGTGACTTTTACATCTAACAATATAATCTGTATGATTTCTTTATGAACAGGACTGTCCAAATGCTTGAACTCTCTCCTGTATCACCACACCTATCCAAAGATTGAAAGGAATACTTTCATTTACATAAAGCCTTCCATAAGAGAAGAAACAGTTTTATATGATCTAGGTTTATTTACAAATCTGAAAGCACCTTTCAGGACTGCCTAATGATGTATCACAGTAGGAAGTTGATTTGCTGAATTGAAAATATTTTACCTGGACTTAGTCCAAATGGCTCAGACATGTATCAGAGCCTCAGATACAGAGATACTGATTTCAGAAAGTAAGCAGGATGAAAGCAGTATTTATTATGTTGCTGCACAACAGGTAGTTTTGTAGTGCCACCCATGAGCACCAAATACAGGCAAGATTCCCTTCTGTATAAGCTGTTTCACCAACTAATACTTAATTCCTCACTAGGTCAAATAGTGAAAATTCCCTGAAAATAATGTAATCTTGCAATATTTTAAGAGTTGTTTTAATTGTTCCTTTCAAGTCAAAGGTCACCACCAAAAGATGTCACTGAAAAGAGATTCTGAAACCTTCCTCTCAATTATTTCAAACTGAACTCTGAGGAGTGGAAAACAAAAAACTCTGTGGGTAGCCTCAGCGTAAAAAAATTACTGTGCATGCAGGTCAGAAAATCAATGTAGCCCACAATTTACTGCTCTGAGCTTTTAATCATTTAACTCTTTTGTGTTGAGATTGGGCATTCATTAAGGATGTTTCACTGCATATAAAGATTCCTGAAAACAATGGAAAACAAATCTGTTCTTTCAGCAATTCCTATTTCTACCAGTTATTTATGTAGAAACATATTAATATACAGGTGAAACATAGTAAAAATATTATCAAAGTTTTAATTACACATTTAATTTCTCCTTAAAGTTTCACCTTAGTCTCATTCTCAAAAGCAGAGAAATATTTGTTTACAGTTTCAGAACCAGACTAAACATTTGTTCCTTACCCATAATGATGTCATGAAAAAAAATCTGCAAACACTTATTTCACATTCGAATACTATAAAGTCTCCTATCAGTCCACCAGAGTATATAATCTTAACATACAAACAAACAAACAAACCAACAACAAAACCAACAAAGAATGATTCAGGCACTATCATAATCAGATTTTCTGTGCAAATCTCCATTGGCCTCAGCACTGCTGGATTCCTAAGCAGGATGAGAACAACCAAAAGGCTTCCACTGACCTGCCACACCAAGCCATGTGCTTTTGTGAATATTTGTAGTTGCTTTCCCTTCACTCTTTTCTCTCCCACGACTCTAAGGATAACCCAAGAAGCTTTTAACACTATGTATTGCCCAGGGGAAAAGAACTCTGATTTTGAGTCATTCAGCATCAATGTTCTTACACAATGCTTTGCTGACACCCGCTGTTATCTCCTCTGTTAGAAGTCTCTCTGCTAACACTACTCTTAAAACTATCCCTACATCAACCAGGGTGCCAGCCTGGTTCTCTCACCAAGCCCAGTGCTGCACTATTATAACTGTTCTCTATTTGTTAAGTCAGGAACAAAACACAGGCCATGACTTTCCTGTGTAGAATGACATTTTACTGTGCAGTCACAGGCATAAAAAATCCAAGGATATAGGTTCTTCCTGGTAATCTTTTTCTGAGCCTGTGCTTTCCATTAAAAATGCTGCAGATCAGCAAAGCTTCTAGTGTTACTAGCTGTGAAGGTGGTCAATGCAGTTGACTGCAGCTCAATAAAGCAACTAACACAGTCTCTGTATATATTACCTCCATTTAGCTTCATCATAATATAGGTAGAAAACAGAGACAGCAACAACAACAAAAAAGCACAACTTCTGAGTTTGTCTTTTTTCTCCACTGTATCACATTTCTGTGAAGGCTACAGTTTAGCTTAAAAACTTACTTCAATTTGTAATGTGTGAAAAAGAAGGATTTTAATCCTCCTTCCTGTGAAAATGCAACCTCAACTCCAGAGTGATGGCTCAACTTCCATAATCCTTTGGTTTTATATATTTCAACTTTTCTATAAAATATTTCCTACAGAAAAAAAAAAATAAAATCCTGTAAAAAAGTCCCTGGTTGGAACATAAGAAAGTGGGAAGGAGATAGTTTGAAGAAAATATTGAGCTATTAGTAAAAGAAAACCCCCAAACTTCTGTATCTTTTGCATCTTTTATTAACAACAATAAAAAATGGTAGAGATAAAATGTAGTGTTTATATATAAAATGAAGCTAGACATCAGTGAGGGGCTCTTTATTGTGATAGTGTCTCATCATCTTTCTGTGTTGCCCAAGCCCCTCTGTTGCTACCATGCATTTAGAAAGCAATTAAGAAGACATTGACATGATGAGGTGACTTGGCTGTCTACCCTGAACTCCTTCACAATATGCTGGGTAAAATGCCAAATGATCATGGATGTCAACCTACTGTGTTGGTTACATGGCTTTCTTAATGGGAGATGCTTTCTGAAGTATTGATTGTAAGAAGGTGTGTGATAGATTCCAGTCCCCTTCAGTGCAAAGGGGAGAAACTCACTAGAAATGGTTTTTCACTGAACTCTTCTAACTATGGGAAATGGCAAGGATCAGCCTCCTAAATCTTAATTTATCACCTAAAATAACCAGTTTGACTCAGCACCAAATGGCATTGAAGCACTCATAAATCCCTTTGGAGAGGAGCTTTATCTCATCCACCTGTAGATCTCTGTAGACACCTACAACAGATTTCGTTTTTTAGAGCTGCTGTTTTAGTGATAGTGAGAAGTAGAATCTTTTAAAGAGCATCTGGGGTGGTCTGTATCAGATCTCTACTTAAGAAATGAGGGAAATGGCACTCCAGAAGTGCCTATTCTTTTTCTATAAAGGCAGTTTGAATGACCACTTCAGATAGTGCCAACACAGTACACGTTATAGATGTCTACAGAGATGAGAGGCCTCCTTCCATATTTTTTTGTTGAGAGCAGAGAGGGCTTTTGAAACGTCCTCCTACTCTTTCCTGAGTGAATAAGTATTTACAGTACCTTTCACTGCAGAGTCAAGCAGGTTAATGTGAACAACTGGTTTTGGAAGCTGCACTCACTTCACTAGCAGCTCACTAGCAGCTCTCCTCAGCTGACACCGGGGAGTGGAAGTTTTCAACATCACCGAGTCTCTGCAATTGATTTCTCTTCTGCTACCTTCAGTCTTCATGTGCTTGTCTTCAGCCTTAATATGCACCTGAATGTTATACCCCCATATGCAAAAAGCCTCAGTGCACCTTGGTATCACCTGTAACTGTCTGGCTATGCACATCCTAAACCTTTTTTTTTAATTTATTTTTTAAAGGAAATGTCTAGAACCAAATAAAGATGTTAGTGTCTATTCTCCTATGTCACTACACTGTCTTTTATTATTTTTCAATTATTTTCATTATATAAATACATATTAATATTCTTTTATTATATAACATCACTTCCAGCTGTTAAGTTAGACATAAAGCATCTATCTCAGTGTAAAAGAAATATGACATACGGGAAACATGATTATTCTAATAGCTTTCTTTTTTTTAGCAACTTCTGTTTAAAATTCCTGTTCTGTCTCTGCATTTATGTCTAGACTTGCACTAAATATGCACAGATAGAATGTGTTTTAAAATCACATGCAAGCAGCCAGTTCATTCCACCATATTGGCACCCTGGGAATCAAAGGGTGCCTAAGGTAATGATCATTTAGCATTGTTTTTCTTTTAGAAAGGCATTTCTTGATTCAACAAGGAAAACCAGACAAAATGTGATGAATCTCTAGGTTGTTTTTATTTGGCTTTTTTTTTTTTTTTAATGCAGCCTTCAAGTTGATTTATAGCATTACATTAAAATAACTTGGTGGTGGCAGTCTTTGTTGTGAAACAAATGGATCAAATTAACCATCCAGTGTACTACAATACTGGACAACAAAGTGCCAAACAGTACATGGGTGGGTTCAGCACTTTTAAAATGTTCTGTATATATCTTAATGCTTACTCCAGCCATTGATTGATTAGACTTTAGTTATAACGTAAAAGGATCAGCCCCATTACAAGGAAAAAGCAGAAAAAAAGCCAGCTATCAAGTACTTGGACCTCTATTAATATCACTTGAGAAACACTGGGTATAAATGAGAGTCTGAAATGAGGGACAAAGGTGAACTTTTTCAATGCTAGTAATTAATTCTTCTTTGCATAGGGTAATTGAGGGCAATCATAGAATATTGCATGTCATTTCATTACCAGGCCATCAGATGGACTTTTACTTGCATACCCTGGTAAATGTGTTAACCCATGAGTACCTTAGCTGCTGGACGCCTGTTGAAGATAAAAGCTCCTTAACCTTTCTGCCAGCCCCAGCTTTTTTTCAAATGTTGTCATTCCCCTTTTACTAACTGTCTGTTCTGCAGACTAAACAAATAAAATGCAGAATCCAATGGTTTTTTTTTCCTTTAGGATGAAGAAGAGCAGGAGTAAGTAAAATAAAAACATTCTGGAACAGCGCTGAATAGGATCTAACATTATAATGAAATACCCTGCCTGGGATTTTCATGCTGTTGTGGTCACTGCTGTCATAACCCTGAGCTACCTTTCCTATGCCTGTGCAAATCCCTTACCCAGCTGCCCAACCCTCAGAAGCAGGCTGTGAAGAAAGCCAAAGACAGCTGCCACAGTGTGACAGACACTAAGTAGGAGAATATCAGAATATCATGGAAATCAACAACTAGGTTCCCTATTTCTCTGAAAATTCCTTGAATCCTCCTACAACATAAAAAACAACTTAACCAATAGTTTAATCCACTTGCTGCAAAATTTGACATACACTTTTTTCACAGCCCCTTCCGTTAGTTATTCATTCTCTAGGGATATTTTCAAGGTCACCATATATTGATTAACAGAGCAAACATGGGAATTAGTAAAAGAGTTTAACCTTTCTGCAGGATAATTTGTGAAATACGCCTGTTTCTTCAGAATTTGGAAACAAATCTTTTGTTGTGGTTCAATATAGCAATTCCTATGGTTAATTCATATAAATTATTTCAGATATTGCACATTGGGTAAGTATGGATCTTAAAAATAGGTCAGTGACACTGGTACCAGATTTCACATACCTTCCTTCTAGAAGTTTAAATGAAAAGCTTATCTTCTGTAGACTTCTTGTGCAATATGAACTTTTCTGAAATCAGTTGAAATTTAAGAGCTGAATCTCTGGAAGGGCATCATTCTCCTCATTGACTTGGTGGGAAAATTCTGACTTAGGTGTTTTGGTCAGATGCCTAAATTACACAGAATAAACCTAGGCTTCAATGCATTAAATGCATCTCTATTAATGGGTTTGAATGGCTGCTTTGCATCCTGCATTCTGATTTCATCTTGTACTGGGTATTTACCTGCTGTTTGTGTGCTATTGTAAATGATGCTATATGGAACAGAAGTAGATTAATGCATACTAGCAGAACAGCAGGATACAGGTACTAATGCGTTCAGCTTGATATCTGATGACAAAAAACCCCAAAGAAACAATCAATCAAACCAACGCACGTTTTATTTCATGTCACACAGGGCAATTTGCCAATCTAAAAAAAATACCCAGAAAATGAACTCATTGTTTTCAATATTTTCATTTGTTTGGTCTTCAGCTAAACTCATGTCCATTTTTTTTTTTTCCATGTAATGTTATAGAGGTATTTGTTCCATTATAATTTGGCTTCATGTAAATAATAATTTGAATGAAACTGAATAATCAATATATTTTAGCAAATTTCCCAAGGGGGATTTATGTTTGTAAAACAATTAACATATATTACAGTCTGATGATTTCAGTAGTAAGAAAGGGAAGTGAATTAGTTTCATTTTAACCACAAATCTTCTCTTTTTGCTCAAAAAAGATCTTCATATCTTCATTTTTTAAAGAGGTCAGGGGAGATTAACCCACTACTATAACAGTCATTTATCACAATTAACAGAGAGGAACATTTTCCTGTGGAATTTGACTCACTGTTTATCCATATGCTAAAAGCTATTATCCTTAGGCATCATTAAACCTTCCAAATTGTTTATCTGATATTTCCAAATATGAGGTATTAACCAAAATGGTGTTTTACTGGGCAATAATCCTGGATTCATCCTATCAGATGACCTTCCATGTCTTCCAACTGTACACCCTGAATGCTACCAATACACATTTTTTTTCAGCCATGCTATTGAATTAAATGGAAATTGCACTTTCTTTAAAAAAAAAAAAATAAAAAAAAAATTAACACTACAAGTTTTCCCAAGAAAAGGAAATATTATTTCTAAAAGATGACTATAACTTGAATTTATTTTGTCAAATGGCATGATATACTTTCTTAGTTATGCTGACCAAAAAGGGCTTTTGTTTGAACAGATAACAAAGCAAAACAGGCCTTGATCTCTCAGCCTTTGAGACAGTGAAGCTTTGTAAAACCAGAAAACATGCAGTAACAAGGGACTAGTACATTATGTTGCTCGGCCAGACTCTTGTTAATACACTGCTGAAAGATACAGTTAGTTATTTATTTATTTCCAAACTGAGTTTAAATCCATCATCGCTGAAAGACAGGGGAAACGAAATAAGACTGTTCCCAAGCAGGGGAAAGATGATTTGATTCAATTCAAATGAACATGATACCAGGGGATTTTCTGATGGGAGGAGGGGGCTTGTCAAAAAGAAGGATGCAAATGGAAACTTCCAAAGCATCGTCATATCTGGTATGACTCTCCTTTGTAAATTACACGAGAAATCGATACTTAAAGTAAGGCTGTCGAAACTGCCTAGTTGTAACATACCAGTGACTCGAAATTAATCACAGATTATCGATCATCCTATCACTACAACGGCGTTGTTGGGGAATAACCAACTAGTTCAGCTTGTTGTCACTTCTGAGAAATGAGAAACTGGAAAAGGCACCTACCAAATGGACCTTGAATATAAATCCGGTCTGAGGACCTGGGTATTATTCTCAGCCTGACAAGCCCAGCTCGGCTGAAGGATTTATGCAGTGTCTGTCTGCAGCAGAGGCAATGGACCATAATTACCTGGATTGAGTGTTGGTCCAAAATAGCACAATGAGGGGATAAATATGAATCACAATTAGTGTGGTTCTTTCCTCACAGGTGGATCATGGAGCTGTTGTTCATCAGTGCCCCAAAGTGAAGTAACAAAATGATCTGCAGTGTTGCAGGCCATCTTCCTCTTTATGACAGAAATAAGAATAAATTAATGATATTTTAGTTGAAAACCATATCTAAACTACAGCATGAATCAAATGGTGTCATTATTCATAGGCTACTGTTGATAGTTATTTTAAAACCTGTTTAGGTGAAAGGGGACAGTGTCTACCACCAAATTTATTTCCTTTACAGCAGTACAGCTTGTCTGATATATACATGGATATGTATATGTGCATGCAGAAATATAAGCACACTGCTATGTATGTATAAGCACCAATTAGTAATTAAGAAATTGCAATTCAGTCATTATAAATGGAATTTGGAATCTCTCCAAGGATCATCCTGTAGAGTTCTTTGAGATCATATGGCAGAAACTTATCATGTATCTTTTTCTGGTTTCCTTGCATAGGAAGAAGTGACAAAAATAGCCCAGAGGGAAAGAAATAATGCATCCCTCAGCAATGGCCAGTGGCAAGATGGTACTGACTGACAACTCAATCCTTCATTTCCTAGAGGTGTGGTGTCTCTCTTAGATAATAAGTAATGATATTGCTGCAAAGACTGCATATACTTCTTCATCTGTGAGAGTCAAAAGAGCTGTCATCTGTCCCTGACTCCACACAAATGATACATCAGCAAAAGCTTTAACTCCTCATTTTTGTTCTCCATAAGTAATAATTTCATGTGTAGAGGCAAGGAGTGTCCCAGGAAAGAGGTGATTTTCAGCAAACAAGAGGAAAAAAAAAGATTACTAGAAACTGTAGGACAAGGCACAGCTGAACTTTAGCAAGCAGATGCACAAGTAGTCTAATAAACTGACTACAAAACTTCTGACAGTCAACTTGTCCTAAAATACCACTGTTCAAAAAGAAAAGAAAAAGAAACAATTACTGCTTATGGGACTTGTGCCTACAATTCTTAGGGCTATCCGAGAAAGCTAGTTAGAGAGGTCCAAAACAGATCAAAAAGCTGACTTAAAAAAATAAATGGTGTGTGTGACCAGTGGTCGAATAGTTAGGCTGGTTTCTTTGGTCTCTCCTGTTTAGCAGTACTCCAAGAGCTGTGCCCAACAGCATGTATCCATGGTATACAGTGCTGCCAAATAGAATTATGAAGTAATATTTTCAATTTCTATAAAGTTGATACAAACAAATAAACAGAAAACCCCAATATTTTAGTGCAAATTTGATCAGAAAAATAACATTAATATCAGTCACAGACAATATGTAAGAGAAACTGAAATTTCTTTAAAATAAATTATCACCATTCATTGTTTTTATTAAAGAGCATTGCTTTGTATTTGTGTGGAGTGTGTGGAGAAAAATCAATCAATCCAATGTATGAATTAAGAGTCTTTAATTTCAATTAAAGAATGCTTTCAAGTGATTTTTTTGAAGTCAAGAGAAAGAGACAACTCATTTTTATAACAAAACGTGGAACTATTTGGACCTCTTTGGCACTTAACATAGGTGACTACACTGTGAGCCTTTAGTATGGTTTTTTGAGGGGCCAAAGCTCTCAGAAATGGGAATCACGTATCCCCAACCAACCTGTGATGCTCTGGGACTTCCTCCTGCTATTATCTTCCTAGAGCAGCCTAGCTTACAGAGCCATAAAGTACTCACTTAGAAAGCAGCAATAGTAGCTTGAGGTCTCAGGATTAATAGTTGTTCCTCATCAAGCCCATATTGAGCTGCACTAATAAGTCAGCATTTGGGTTAGCCTGAGCCATCTTCCCCAGTGACTGAAATTCATACAGATGGTTTCACTGCAACAGAGTGGGAGGATTCCCACAAGCTGTTCCTGGCCCTCAGCTGCAGGCACTGTAATGGTTACCTAGAGAAGCAGCAATAAAGAGCTGTGAAAAGTAAATTCAAACTGCTCGAGCTTGATTTTGTTTGTCTCTGCACTAATGTAATCAGCATCATCCTAAGCACAGATGTGTTTTCAGGGTTTCATTCTTCTGAAGACAGAGGAGGCTGGCCTGACCTTTTTTAGCTTATAAAGTACAATGAGATCACAGTTGATTGCTTCAGGGGGAAAATAGCAAAATATTAGTTTTATGATGGAGGTTTAATAGTTTTGACATGGCCACAGGGCATATCTCATTTCTAACTTGCATCTTCCAGCACATTCTTTACCTTAATACTGTGCAGCTATAAAACTCATTTTATTTTGATATTTAAAGGAGGACAAAAAGCAGCAATAGCAAGAAGTTGCTGGAAGTCCATGGAGAAAATTTTGGAAAGAAATGTGAATATTTTAATTCATACCCTAGAGAAATCCCAAACTCCAAAGTTTCAAAACCTTATTTGTTAAATGCACAGAGAAACAATAAACCTCAGCAGGGATGAAGGAGCAAGTTATGAAACTTTAACAAGATCTCTAAGGAAGTATAGACAAAAATGTAAAGAAATGTTGCTAAAACTTAAATAAAAAAATAGCTGAGGTAATGTTTTACTTTCATGAGCTTCATCTGAACCCTGCATGACCTGGCCAAACTCAGTTCTCCACAAAAATATCTTAGTTGAAGGACAGTCTTCAAATGTGTAACATTTTTTAGAAGCTCTGTGTCTCAGAATTTATAAAAGTATAAAAGAAGATGATATAAATGGAAACAACTGAATTCTGTATGCCACTGTATTTTCTTTTATCATTACAACTGTAGTTGATTTTCTTGCAGGTATATATTGTTATCTGCTCTCTTAGAATTATCTGTTATGAAGACTGTAAGGCTTTCTCATAGAAATACATGAATCCACTATGCTTATAATTAGTGCTGAACATGATCTATTCTTGCCCACTTCAACCAGTTCATCCAAAAGGTTTAACTATTTGAGCATTCCCCCAAAATAACACAAAACCATAAATTTTACAATAGAAAATAAACCTGTTTTAAAGTCTACAGGCCGAGTATTAAACCTTTCTTCCCTCCTCTCACCCTCCCCAACACAATCCAAACCTATTAGTGCCCAGTAATTTGTTAGCATTAGTACAGCCAGCAAGATGATGACAGTTGAAAGAGGGAAACAAAAGACAAAAATATCTATTCCTTGTAATAGTATTTTACATGCACTTAAGCTGTTGGAATTACTTGCCTGGAAATATAAAGATTAATGTGTTCAGAACCAAATCTATGAAAAAGTAAAAATCCCGTTATACTCTTTCTGTACACTACACTAAATAGTCTGTAACTGGAGCCTGGCAAACTGTGTGGCAAATTGTGGGAAAACATGCAAAATCAATTTGCACCAAATATTTTACTTTTAATCAAGTAAAAAAAAAAAAGATATTTCATGTTGAAAGCAGAAATCAACATCTCATTAAAAAAAAAACCCCAGACTTTTCAGTTAATAAAAAAGGAATTTTAAATAAAAATTAGACAGGAACAGAAAGCTGTAAACAAAATGAAATTTCTTAGCTTAGGACCAGCACTGGCTTAGAAGTCAAAATTAATGGTGAATTATAAACAAAGAAGGGAATTAAATCAACTCATTTTCTGCCATGTATCCTTAAACTGAATTGTAATTAAGGGTTTTTTTTTAGATGATGCTTGTAAAGTTAACAATAGCTAAAGACTAAAAAATCTCAAACTATTCTCTTCTTCTACATCACCTCTATCTGCTTACAGTACAGCAGGAGATGTAGCAGGAGCTCAAAACTGTAACTCCCACACCTACAAATGGCTTTCCCCTACTTAAGATTGAAATGTGAGGAGCACAAGAATAAAAAAAATTGGGAGACATTTCTTCTTGCACTTGTTTTTTTTGTGAAGAATTGGCTGAATCAATATTGCTTACTGCACTATCTAAATGTGTATCCTTGTCTACACTGGGCTTTCTCAGAAGACTGGGCTTTCTGATTTATATACCATTTAAACTTGAAATGATGAAATTCAAATACAGAGAGAAGCAACAGCAAGAAATTGTGTTACTGGAGCTGTAACAGGTTTTGTGTATTTTTCTTTTAAGATTGTTTTAAAAGGAACCTATTTTTAAGTAACCATTTCATCAATTCTAAGGCAGGAAAACCATATTGTCTCTTTCAGTATTAGACATCTGCCTTCTAAATAGAACAAATAATATTGTTCTCCATATGGTAGATCTTAATCAACCCAACGTTTGAGATTGTTATTTAGAAAACACATATTATCAAGTATTCTGTAAGGAAAGCAAAGGAATGCACTATTTTCTTTCCCTTCATGGTATTACATTCATAACTTTAGAGGACCTTTATCCTTTCTCATTCCACCTCTCCCCGGGTGAGTTTCGTGGTGAATCAGAACAATTTTAGCTGATCTGTCTAAGCTCCAACTGTCCAGTCAATATCCCGAGTGGGTGAAAGATTAATTATTCCCACTGAGATCAACTGTGGCAGGAGAGCAAAGGCCAATTACAGACAAAAGTTATCACGAGGCGGTCCCTTTCAACCTCCTGTCAACACCAATCCTAAATGCAGAGGAAAACAGTTCTCTGCTGAACTGAAAAGGCACTAATTTAAGTGCATCTTATGCAGCCAGGATGCTGGTGTCACTTGTATTCATTTTCCACAGCTGTAGCATAGGCTTTCCTGAGCTGTGTGACTCATCCTGCATGTATGGTGCCCAGAGCAGCGGTAAGGCGAGGTGGGAGGGCAACAGAAGGCACATCAAACACTCGTCTGGTACACGAGGGGAACAGAGGTTGTCAAGTAATTGTGACTTCAAAAACCTCTTTTGCACGCTGCTTGTTGACAGCTGTTATTATGACATCTAATCTACAGTCATTATTCAGGGAAGCGGCTCAGCCAGGATCCTGCAGTCATTCTGCTAAACCCACTTAGTGGATTACCTCGAGCTGTAGCTCCCAGAAATTCGAGTTGTCTTGGATTTCTTCGCATGAGAGCAGAGTAAAAATCTGTGATCAGTGAGTGGCAGCAAAAATGCTCAAAAATTCTGAGAAAGGAATGAAGAGAAATAAAGTTGGGGGCATAACATGCAGCAGCATACTGAGGAGTGATTGCTGAAGGCTAGCAGGATGGTGTCTAGGGATCCTTACTAAATGGAGTAACTTTGAACAATGTCAAATCGAGTTGGGTTTACTTCTTTGCTGTCTTGGGTGTCAGAGAGTGTTATCTCCACACAAGTTAACTTTCCTTCTCCAGGCCTGCTGCCATCACTGCTTTGATGACTGGAGGATGTGTGCTGTCTAGCCTTGAGCATGCTCCAAACTATGGAATTTCCTGTTGGCACTTACTGGCTCATGTCCATATATTTTTTTCCCCCTATTCACAGATGCTCAATATGATGAAGCAACAGGATTTGCATCTTATTTATTCTGACCATCCATTTTTGAAGAACTTCCAGCTTGGAAACAATTACCATGGGTAAATTCTGCAGGCAGGTGAGTTACCTGGGACATTGCTGACACTGATTCATCAGTTCATACATCATTAATCACACAAAGTGGAACAGCTCCAGCAAGTAAATGTGAAAAAAGCTAATCCAGAATAATGAATAGCCTGTTCATCATGGCATTCTCCTCTCATGCTCAAGACCACAATCCTACACCTTTAATTCAGTTTCACTAGTGGCTTTGACCAGGAAGTCCCTTAGGGTGCTAAGAAGCTTTGCCAGCAAAAGCCTTCTTATAGCAGGCATACACCAATAATGAGATTCTGTTTCAATTAATTGGATTTTTCTAACTAAAATAAAACAATCAAAAACATTGTAAGACAGTTCTTGGCCGCTTGTAATACACACAAAAAAGATTTGCTGGCCCAATTCTGTCTCTAACATTAATACCTGTTACAAGTTAATGTATGACAGTTTACTGAATTGATTTGAGTATTAATTCACAAACTTCAGAAGTAGGTTTGAGCAGTAAAGTGATGGTCAGGCTGTAACAATACCCCAATAACTGTTGTGACCCCAAGTACACATCTAGCCAGTAACTGTCCTTGATGGGATTTGGAATAACCCATCTTTATATTCTGGGACCTGACAAGAGAGAGAAAATAACCTCAAATTCCTTTTTAAAACTGATGGGTTCTTTTCCACAACATCAAGACTTGGAATGAAAAAAACTACTCAATTAAAGATTCTTCAGCAGTGCAAGTCAGGCCATTCAATGAATACTAATTAGCTGCAGAAAACTGAGTTTCAGTGCAGATTAACCTTAAGATACCATTGCTAGAATGAAGTTTCAAGATGCTAATACTAATGTTAGTGGTTGGTCTCCTCAAAAAAAAATCCAAACCACAAGATCTTGCCCAGCTACAGGCTGTCTCTTTTGTGACTAATATGGGGTTTGTTCAACATGAAATCTGTGACCTTAGAGCCTTGACTTTCTCAAAGAATGCCCAAGTGAGATTTTTAATAGATTTCTAATAGAATGAAAGATTACTATAGAGTAAATGAACATTAGTAAATTCTTTATCATAACGTGTGATAATTTATCAGGAGATCTGAATCGTGTAAGAATATTTACCATCGAGCTCTGTAGGACAACCTCTAAGCTAGGAATCCACTGATTCACAAATATTTACAAATATCAGGATGATGAGACCAGGTAAACAAGTGGAAAACAAACAGAATTTTGTCTTTCAGCAAGGGGAATGCTATATTATAAGAAGCTAGTATATGTGCTTTAGGGAACAAACAGTCGTTTAGAACAAATTAGTAGAAATAACAGCTCTATTTTATAATGAAAAGCAGGTATATGTGGTTCAGGGAACAAACATCTGATTAGAACAAATTTTCAATGGTGAATTTCTATCAGCTGTATAATGGCAACCCAAGCCTCATGCCAATTTAGAGAATAGTTACACAAGCTCCCTACTGATAGTCACAGCAGTGACTCAAACACCAGTCAAAAAAAGGAAGCACGGTTATTCCTCTACAAGAACAAACATCAAGCTTGATGCCATCTGTACCTTCATGTATGCCATCTTAACTTGGAGCATCACAGTTTTATTCATTGCACGCAGTACTAGAAAGTCACATCATAAGCTAAAATTCAATTTAAAGGAGTGTAAATATTTTTAGCTCATGTAAATAGCACTTTACTTTATATGAAATAGACAAAATGGCAAGAAATCTGTAAATAGTCAGCTTTTCAGGGGCATATATTGTTAGGAGCTAGGAAAAACAAACTGGCAACAAAATGACAAATATTTGTATATGCAATTCAAGCCAAACAATGGTTTGATCCAGCAAGAAGTTCAACCAATACAGAATTTGTATGTATGGGTAGCTGAGCTGAATTCATTTAAATGTTTTTGGGCATTACAGATTGCACATATTAGATGAAGTCCGAAGGACAGAAGCCACCATTTGCAATAGAATATTTCTGGTTTAATGTAGCTTTTAAAATCTGTCACAATTTGTAATGCTTAGTACTTTATTAAATTAATGAAACACTATAGATAGATTCCATTGGGAGTCAGCTTCCATTAATATACATTTATTTGCTTTGTTTTTTCTCAGTGACAATGTCTTTGCAATATTTAATGCCCCAAAGCATTTAATTACATTTTAGAGAAGATAATACTGGTCTAGATGCTAAAGTGAAGCAGAATAACACAGTTCTGATGTTTTTAACTCCCAGCTGAGAAAGAGACAGTATTCTTATATTGGAGATTTTTTTTAATTACTTCCATCTGTGACCGTGTTTTTTATGATATGAAGTCAACACCAAGATACTACCCTTCAAAAAAGAAAAAAAAAAACAAACCCAAACCAGAAGCAAATATCCATCATGTTAGCTATGAGTAGCTATGCATTTACACAACTACGTATTTATACCAAAATGTGTGGAAAGATACTGCTCTTTGGCAATCATTCACAATACAGTTGTTTAAAAATAAAAACCAAAACCAAAACCCAGAAATATTAAAAATGTTGAGCTTTGTTTTCCATCTACTTGTAACACTTAACAAGCAGCCAGTAGAAATCTTTGACACCTTTGCAAAATGTTTAAAAATGACAATGAAAAGTCATTTATGCATTATGGTTGTTATGATTCTGTCAAAATTGGGAGACACATATCAGTGTAAAAAAGCAGCCCTTGATGGGATAGAAGACATAACCTGTGGCTAGTCTACTAAAGCTCTGGAAAACATATGCTGAATAATTTTTTTTGGCTTTATTATAATTCTGAGTGTTAATCACTCACAGCAGGAGATGGTGTAGAGGTCTGATGGTTTGTTCTGATCAAAACTGTCACAGAAAGAGACGATCTCTTCCAAGCAGAAAGAGTAAATTAATTATACATTCCATTCACTAGTGGACACAGAACTGACAGCTTTTCCAGTGGCTATTCTAGAAATAGGAATAAGCTATTAATTATTTTATTTTTTTTCCCCAAATCAGCTTTTAGCTGCTTACAATAAAAGTTGTAGTGAGCCAAGGATTTAATTATTTCATTCATTTTTTTCAGAAACGGAAAGATGTGGAATTACTGTTTACTATAATGGTAAACCTTTTTCTCTATGACCTTTTACCTCTGTATTTTTTAACCTTGGGAATTCTCAACATTTTAATAATTTTCTGTCTCAAAATCCCATCAGTTCATTTATTTTAAACCACGTAGGAACTCTATTTATCATGGTTAGCAGAAAGGTTTCTTAGACTTCCCCATGAAGAAATTTCTGCTTATAGATCTCACCTCTGTTCACAGATCTTAAATGTCTTCAGAAAAGAGGAGTCAGATACCTCAATGAGAAGGCACTTCAAGCTGTTGAGATTTAAGGCAGTGATGCACAGAAAACACAGAAAAAAGGATGCCCTTGGCCTCTTGTACATCCAGCTGCTGTCAAAACACCCAAACCCCTGCTGGGCACAGCAGGCTCAGTGTGGAGCCAGGTATTAATCTGCTGGTACATTCTGCCTAATCCCTCATCTCTCCCCACAACTGCAGGGATAGAGGAGAACACGAGCTGTGCTCCTGATGCCTTGACCAGGTGCCCCAAAGCTTTGAAATCCTTCTTCATTTTCCTTGGAGTGGTTCTACCTAATTCAACCATACCTTCATGAAACAACAAAAGGGGATAATAGTCAGAGGGCTGTAGCAGGGAAGGAAGCTTCTTCCTACATCTTTAACTCTGACCCCTGGGATGCTAGAGACCTCCTTGTGCAGCAGGTCTGGTCTGCATATCAGGCCTTCTGCTCCCTTAAGCAGTGAGTCACCAATGACAATGACCTGTCTTTTATTCTTTACTGATGAGGCTTTAATGCCCAGGGTAGTCTGACTAGGCTTTGGTGACACCTCCAAGCAGGGAGAACCATCATCCTCACTGTTGGCCAGTTCCCCTTGCAGAGCACTGTACCTGCTATGCAAAGACACCTGGGGGTGTGTCTGAATTTTGGGTTTGGTTGGATTATTTCCCAGTCTTTCAGAGACTACAGGGGAAATGGTGTCTAATCTAGATTTATTCCAATGAAGCTGCAGAGAAATTCACTGTGGAGAACTAATGGAGACCATATTTTTGAAAAATTATTAATTGTCCAAATAAAAACCTCATCAGCTTGCATAAAGTGATTTATAAAGTCAGTTGGCAGTGACAATATGAAACCAGGACATTTCACAGAGAAATTTTCTTTTTCCACCACCTGATAACTATGGTACTTATGTACTATGGCTCAGAGATTATTTACTATAAATTTATATAAAATATGGGACATAGCCAGTTAGCAAAATAAGAAGGAAAAGGAAGTGTGCCAGTCATCAGATCCATAGTCTGACAGTAATAGAATGAAAATTACCTACAGACCCTGACATCTCCTGGAGTTTCTTCTTTCTTTTCTCACCCCTAGTCTAACACGGATCTTCCTTATCCTGGTCATTAGAAATGACCTGATGAGACCAAACCAGCATATAGAGGATATCATCACTTTCCTTGGCCACAGTCAGATCTCTAGCTTTATTTGAAATGTGGCACTTACATTCCTAACATCATTTGCTTTTCTGTATCCTCTTCTTATTCACTCCATATTTCTATTCTTTAAACTCTTCCAGTTGTAGAGACACACCAACAACCCTGAACATCTTTTCCATCAACGTGAAAAACACTGCAGTGGAAAAGAGACCTTAAGTGCAAGTAAAACAGGAAGGCAGAGAGAGACCAGAGTTGTATTTGTTCAACTGCATCCACCAACTCAGTGATACTGACGTGCTCAAGTCTTCCCCAGAGTAGGAATCTATTTCACAGACTTCAGGGCTAGAAACACTCAACATTACAGGTTCTGGTTCTTGCTCATGGCTGAAATATCTCTTTTTCAGCTAACAAAACTACACAATGACTGGTCACACTTTGTTACCAGGGAATGTCAAAACAGATGTTTAGCAAATTTTTACTTCTAATCCTTTTCATTACAAGCTTGCTAGCTTTAGCTGCTTAAAATGTTCTGGTTTTCTTCGACTGCAATGAGCTTATCACTAGCAAAGCAGCTAATGATAATATCTCAAAACAACTTGACACTGCCACAAGTCTGCTGAGTGTCAGACTAAACGACTAAATCGTGTGCAATACCTGTCTTTTTTCAAAAGCAATGATGCAGAATTCAGATGCTGTATTTTCTGCTCTGTCTGTTCCTTTCACTTCTCTGTGTGTTTCACTTTTTCTGTCTTCAAGAAAACAAGACAGAAATGGAGTAGTGAAAGTTGCAGTCCTTTACAGCTAACCTTTCCCAGTAATGACTACCAGCATTACGACCTAAAAACTGTGGAGCAGAAAGCATTTTATTTTTCTGGAAACTCTCGAGGCCATTAGAATTGCAAGACTTAGTGAGTATAATGCATTTTCAGCCACTTGTGATTTTTTAAAATTTCCTTTTATTTTTCATATTCAGTATAAAGGAAAAGGACGTTTCCATGGTGGCAGCTTATCACACAGACTCAGGTCTTAGAATTTGAATCTGAAGTGTATGTAGCTGTTCAGTTGTGTGAGCAGAGCTGTGTAACAGGAGTTTGATGCTGAGCCCATTCCCACTCTCTGTAAATATACAACATTGTCTCTTGGATTGTTCCTTCTTTTTTTGTCCATGTTTAGGAAGCCTGCTGCCTCTAATGCTGTTCAGTGCCCTGCAATTTATTAGCATGACGTAGGCTGCAAATGCCTTAGGAAATTTCCCACTGGCTGCACTAATATTAGCACTTTTATATGAAGATCCTGCAGCCTTACACAGACTAGTTTCTGCCTGGAGTCCACAGTTCATGGTTCTTCAGGCAGTTCACCCAAAGGGAAATCAGACCTTGTCTGGTAAATGCAAGTTCACGTTTAGTGCTCTGAAAGATTTGTAAGGTGTTATGTAGATACTTCCTTTTATAAATCAAGTCATGTGGTCAACTTTCTCCATCAAATGTGGATGTTGAAAGGGAAAGTCGTAGCTTAATTTGGAAAAGTATTTCATAAGCCTGGTTTCCAAGTCAAACCAGACCAAACCAAACAACAAAACTAGGACACAGGGATATTCAGAAAATACTTGAAAGCTGGAATGCTCTGTGTACGATGTTCAAAGAGAGACAGACCTTTCACAGCAATTAAGAAATCAGATATTTTATCCTGACATACACTATCATGTTCCTCAGATGAGGACTCCAAATGGATTTGGGGATTGTAAAAACATTTTAGGAGGGAAATTAAGGTGAGGGATGTGTTAATTGCAGGTGAGAATGGACGGTTTGACCACTTCTATTGTGCAGTGGGTTGAATAAGTGGCTGATGGTTTTAGCATGCAAGATTGTTTGGTAATGGTGTATTGGCTGATGCACAGCAACTGTTCTCCAAATTATGGCAAAAACCAGGCAATTCAGTATTACCCCTTTCTGGTATCACTGAGAGTAAAAGGCATTCAACCTTGAAGAGGCAACTCATGTACTAGCAGGAAAATGTTGGGCCTGCTTGCTTCTTAGTCATTTTGTAAGCTTTGATATGAAATATTCCAAATAATTGTAATGCTGATTTCTTTCCCTTTGTTTGATGTTCTTCCAGACTGTGGCTGTGTGAGCTGAACACTAAAAATTGCCAGATAAGCAGCAAGGTCTAAAGAATGGAATTTTTCTGTCTCATTTTTCTTCAAGGTTTGCCTTGCTACTGGGGCACGTACAGAGCACATTTTAATAGCTTCTTCTTGCAAACACTTATGCACATGATTAACCTTTTATGTGAAAATAATCTGCAGTGTCTTACTGGCAGTAAGTATCAAGTTCTATGAATATGATGATGTTCTAAAAAGATATGCAGGTCACTTTAACAGCTAATGGTCACAAATTTCTTCTTATGGAAGAAATGACAAGAAAAATGTCATTACTTTCTTTTGTCATTTTGCCCTATACTTCTTCACACCATAAAAATACTCTCTAGTTGTACTGGATTAGCACAAATTCCAGCTAAAAATTTAAAGGTCTATCAATGTGGGGTTTTTTTGGTTGTTTTTATTTTACAAATACATGTGATAAACGGTGTTTCAATTAATTATTTAAATAAAAAGTTTAAAACTTGTAATTATTAAAGATATCATTTAATCTAACATACAATAAATCGCATGGTGCAATAGGTCTGATTTTCCTTAATGTGGAAGACTTCATTTTATCTTAATAAATACATTTCTCAGATGAGTACAGCTATATCATCAGACTTTTGTCTACCTTAATGCATGTGCATTTAATATAATTATATATTAAAACATACAATGCATACATTTAAATATTTCTAGCTTATCCATTTCTTGCTGACATTCAACCCAGTTCCTAAATTCAGCATATCAATCTGCATGCTTAAATGTACTGCTCTTTGTTTTCTGCTGAGAGGCAAGAAATATGATCAGATGACTCTTATCTCAAAGGATCTGCACTCTATTCTGTCTCTGATGCACAACATCCCACTGGAGTATTGGATTGTTTATCTACTTGCACTCAGGCTTATCTTTTGCATCTTGTAATGTAGTACATTAAAACAAGTCAGTTGTCCCATTTGTTTGCTTACTGCTTTAACACTGTCAGTCCCCTTGTCATATGCTGTGCAGTTGTTTCACTGCTTTCTTAAGCATGCACCTTTTATAATTATCATTATAAATTAGGATCTTGCAGTGCTTAAAGACCTACAGAGTAGGGGCCCCAACTGCTCTAGACACTGTAAAAAGGTGATAATTGAAATACTATTAGAATCCTAGAATCATTTAGGCTGGAAAAGACCTGTAAGATCAAGTCCAACCATGAACCTAACACTGTCAAGTTCACCACTAAACCATGTCCCTAAATGCCTGCAAGTCTTTGCACATCTGCAAGTCTTTTAACTACCTCCAGGGATGGTGCCTCAACCATTGCCCTGGGCAGCTTGTTCCAGGGCTTGTCAACATTTCCAGTGAAGAAATTTTTCCTAATACACAATCTGAACCTCCACTGGCACAACTTGAAGTTACTAGTTGAGAAAATGGGCTATGCCATTGTATGCAGTGTATACTAAACCAGGTCCTGATGAGTATCTACCACTATGGTACACCCTCCCCAGTCACAGAAAAACTGTTTTCTCAAGTCCTGTTTTGCAGCAGTTTTCTCCTTCAAAATTATGATCTGGGATATGAGTGTCTTTCAACAGGCTTTACTGAACAAAGAGTAACATAAGCATCAGCTCTAATTCTTTCCTTATAAGTACTTTTATGAAAAAAAAAAAGCCTTGAAAACACTCAGAATGTCAGAAATCCCATGCTTAATTGCTACCAGCACTCTCTTACTATAATTCCTTTTACAGAAAATACATCAAAATTGAGAAGTAAAAATGCACTGCTGACCTTCAGATGTGCCCACTCTTTGGGGATGGCTTCAGCCTTACTTGGTCCTTTTTGCAGTGAGGCAACTTTTCCTAAACAGAACTGGAGGTTTTTGTGTAGAAGAAGAGCTCATATGCCACTTGCTCGTTCTGTACACTGTAGGTTATGACTAGTTTATACTTTAAGATATTATTAGGGAAAAAAGTATTGAATGGTAAATGACAGAGCACTGGCTTGTTCATATTCCCGTTGCGTAGTCTCCTGTCTGTCAAGGACTCCTTTACACTTGTTTTACCAAGCTGTATAAAAATGTCCTCTATGCAAATTGCCCTGGCAGGAGACAGCACTAACTGGTGACTGAGCTGACCCACATACAATCTAGCTCCTGAAAAGCTCTTCTCCTTACAAGAGCACTCATCTGCTCTGCTCTGCAAAGGCTATCGCTGCCATCTCGCTCCCAGTGGATTGTGGCATTCATGAGAACTGAATCAAAGCAGAGGTCAGAGATCTGACTCCTTATGTAAGTTAATTCTCTTAATCCATTCCTGGCAGTGGCATTTTGTGAGGCCCATTTATACCATCCAGGGATAAAGTGTAGTAATGTCACGGAAGGGCATTAATTCTACCAAATTTGCTTGAATTCTTGGCAGATACCACGAAAGCAAAAAAGAGTTATTTTGTTTTGCTTTGTTTTTTTTTCAAAAGCTCATCTTTAGTATTTTCATACTGCTCTGCCCAAAATGAAGTGTAGGCAAAAATAACCATTATTAGTGTTAAAAATTTCGTTCCAAACCTCAAGTTTTTTAAGGGTTACACTTTTTTGTTATTCTTTAATTTAAAAAGACCACTTGGAATTTTTTTAATAGACCTTTAATAATTTTACATTTAAAGCATCTGGAAACAGGGACATCTGAATGTATGTTTGTTCATATCTTGCTTGAGCCAAAGTAAAGACTGAACCTCTATCTCCACATGGCATAAGAACACTCTGGAGCTTTTTGTTACTCCCCTTCTCATTCAGACATTTGTTCATAATTGACCCAATCCTGTCACTAAGACAGAGCCTGGATTTCAAACATCAACATTTTTTGCAAAAATACAAATAAACTGCAATGAAATGTTCTTTTTTGGGGTGGTATCAGTGGTACCTGTATTTGTCACCTTCATGACAAACCTGCACGGACCTGGATCACCACTGGGAAAGCATGGGAAGAAAGGGAAAAGGAGGGCAGCAGTTACAGAGGTATTCAGGAAAAGGGCCACACTGACCATCAGCAGGCTTTGCAAAGAAAAAGAAAACCCCATTCCAAGTTTCTAGCTCTCTTATTTAATAAGAATAAAGTTACTGCTACTTTTAGCATCAGAGTGTTATATGAGCAAGGTGCACTTGGAGGACTTCCCAATGTAAAGGCTCTCTCCTTTCTCAAAGCTTCTTCTTATCATAACAGACATTTTGAATTGCAGCAAACTTACAGGAGAATGAAAAGTTTATAACAAGTTTAGTGGGAAAAGTCAAAGAAGGAGAATGACTTTATATGAGAGGAACAGAGAGCTTTTCTGGGAAGCAGGGAGATCTGCAAAGATACTATATACTGTTCTTTTGGGTTTTTTTCCACTTTTCCTTTGACCACATGTAATTTAGCAAAGAGGCTCGTTAGACACTTGTCACAGGTGTGACAAGTTGCAGGACATTTTCACATCACTGCTGAAAAGGCATGGTGCTGAAAGGGCACTTTCAGAGCAGGCAGTGGAGTAAGGGAACAGATGTGAGGACAGCATTACAGCAAACCTTTGAGTAAGTACATCTGGTTTTTAATTCTTCCATCCTTGACAGCTTCCAGGAGGACACTAGAGTTCCTTAAGACAAAGATATTTGCTGCAAAGCAAGCATACTGTATAGAGAGGGGAAAAAATCAGTTTTCCCTCTAACAAATATTTGGTTTTAGGTTAAAATGTAAACATTTTCATTTGAGAAATAGTGAAATTAAGATGTAGGTAGCTTTGTTTGGTTTTGCTGTTTTTCTGTGGCCTCGTGACAAATTGCTGCTGCATATTCACACAAAATATAATGAAGCTCATTCAGCAGACAAGTAACGTTAAAGAGTAGCACTTCATAAGAAGAAACACAAAATGTATTTCTTAGAAAGCTCTTTTCACATTCTTTTAGCCTACTTTCTAGCATATACATCTATACACTGAGGTATACCTTGTTATCCATCTATTAAAATTGTAAGAAGTGCTTTGATTGCCTCAGCATTGGGGAGATAATGACCAAATTAGACTGTTGGCAATAACAGAGTCATCTTTTTAAATCATGTCAATTAGCATTAGAGTTTCTTCCCTCAAGTGTCTCAGGGGTCCCTTTTGGTTGTCTTTTTTGCTTGGGATAAACAAAAACATTGTTTTTACCTATAGCTCTGATACTTAACTTTTTTTTTTTTTTCCTAACCTGTTATTGTTAGTATTGTCTTAATGAGCTGGAGTTGTTGATAGCACTGTCAGCTTAAACAGTCCTGGAAGAGAGACTCTTATCCCAGTGGTATACTGGAGTATCGAGTTCCTAAGCCTGTAAAGCACTGCTACCCTTCCTCCTGACCTCAATTTACAACAGCACTCTGCCATGCTGTTTAATAAAGTGTTCTGGAGTGTGTTAAAACACTGTGCTGCACTTTCTTCTTTGATATTAAAAGTTGACAGGAAAAATTATTAATAGGAAAGTTCCTGAGACATAAATCTGATGTATATAGTCTGCCTTGGTCACTGTCCATGTATCCACACGTCTCAGGCAGCTCTTTGTGTGAGTGGCTTTTTGCAATGGGAGGCAGAGATTCTTTTCTGAACAATTGGTGCTTCACCCATCGTGGCAAATCAAAGCATCTTGGAAGCACCATATAGTGTAGTCTAGAAATAACACATTACTGTTCATGGTTTTTAACAAAGATAAGTGAGCATTAGAAGACAAATTGGTGACTCAGTAACTTAAAACTGAAACCAATGTTACAGAAATTTTACAACAACACGAAGGATTAAGAGAAATTAATGAAATATTGTGATGTAGGAATTTCAGATAGGGATAGGAAAGGACATAATGTCGCCCTTATTTCGCCACCTACCTGAGATCAGAATGGATGTGTGACCTGCTGATGGCAATTATGCCAGCTAATATGGGAAGTTTCACCAGCATAGTGCATCCCTCCCATGGCGACAAACTGTTCCCTAATTTTTATTTATGCTGAAAAACATTAAGCACAATGGATCCCTTTGAATTTACAGGATCATAATGAGAAACAGATCCATGTGATTAGGAAAATTTTATGAAAAGAAGGAAGCCCAGATACAAAGTTGGTGTTCTAAGGACTAGTTCATAATCAATACAGATGTTTCTAAAAGAGGAATGAGAGACTTTTTATAATAATGTCCACAAAGTCATGAGTATTACGAGGATATAGGGAGGTATACATGCAAGCTCCCAATATCCAAGAAATAAGAGGTTTGAATGTAGATCACCCACTGTCTCAGTAAATGTTGGTCTTGTGTTATTTCTTATTTTCCCAAAATCTCTTTTAAAGAAGCATGTACACAATTTCCCTGTAATCCTTTCCTATCAACCCTACTTGATATAAAAAAAAAGTCCAAGAGTATTGTATATTTAGCATTACCTTACCCTGACCTCAAGTTATATCCTTGTAGAGAACACAAAAGCACCCACCAAGCCCAACAGCTTGCAAAGAACAGCTTGCTTGTTGCATGCTGATTTTCTACAGGTGTCTTTTTAAATCAAAAGCATACCACTTAAAAAGACTGAAAGAACCTGAATGAAGAATTTTTTGATCTAACTGCCTGATACTAATATTCTCTAACTCACTTTCAGTAAGTTTTTTTAAGATGAAAAATGACAAAGGAAAGTGCTAAAAGCTGCTCTACAGATTGTAAGCCTGGTTATTTTAAGCCTCTGTAGCTAATTGAAATGTACTGATCTGTATTGAGAGTGCTGGATGATACAGAAAGAATGCAAGAAGGATTCACACATCACCAAAAAATCCCTATGTGTGGCTTGCAAAGACTTTGCATTAGATCCGTGAAGGGACTTCACAGCTCTCCTGAAGTCATGGCTATCCTGGCATAATCTTCTAATCCCCAAGACTGAGGTGGTGACCAAATACCTTGCAAAGAAGAGAGTACCATGGCTGGAGCTTTCTGCTGCCTATTTTCCCCTCTTGATCTGCCCTCTGAACACCTAGCAAACAATCAAGACTCAGAGGGTGCTCAGACTGCATACTCCAAACCCAGAAGACTCCCCATTATCACTGAGAGGAAGGGAAAAGACACCATATACAAATATATATGTTTGTTTCAAGGGTGCCACTTCTGAAGGAATTAGGAATAAGTGGGCTGACCCAACTCATTATGCATGGTCTCCATGCACAGTGGAAGGCAAAACAGATGAACTGGAGAAGGCTGAAGAACACAGTGGCCAGAGCTGTACCTGGGAGTTGGGGAAGAGTAGTGGTGTCAGGAGAAAAGGTTTTTTGGGGTGGTGTGTCTGTGTCAGGAGAAACAAGAAAGAGAATCGGTGCTACAGATTAATTTTGTGATTAATTGTATTCATTTCCTGTAATCTTGCTCTTCCTTGAAAGAAAAAAAAAATATAAATACATCTCTAAGTGTCTCTCTATAGCAAACCTCTTCCAGGTCACATTTATGGGCTATTTCTTTAAAATTAACATTCCTTGCTGATTCTGGTTCTGATGTTATCAGTGTCCACTGCTGTTATCAGTGCTGGAAGTCAATGCCCCAGCACAGGTTTCTTGCTAGCTGTTGCCATGGTTTTAAGTTAATTGGACCTGACCCTGAAAGTCTTCTAAGTGTTAAACATGTACAAGTTCTTTGCAGGACTAATATTCCTATTGTCCAGAGGTGCACAGAGAATAGCTAATGAACAGGACAGCATACCCAAGCTAGGAAGTTAACACATTAAAAAGCAGTAAGTTGTATGCTTTCGGTACTAGTGGAAAATACAAAGTGAATGCAAGGTATAAATATTTCATGTAAGCAAAATCAAAGGAGGCAATTGCTTTGCATTCAGCTGTTGTCTTTTACGGCTTCCAAATACATTGTCTTTAGTGGAAACAAAATCGGATCACACTCTGGTTGTTCTTGGATGACTAAGGACAGATAAGAAAGTTTGGATATATCAAAGTCAAACTAATTGTACCCTTAATATCTTTTTAGATGCTGTGCTTTACCATCACTCACTGCAGCAGAGATCCTGACACTACCTGTAGGCGGTCACCGCCACAGAGCTTTGACCTCTGCCTCAAGTTTTACAGGTAACTTGGTACAGCAGTTGGCCACAAATTCTTGTCCTGGTGCAACGTTTTTGTTTCTTTAACTTTTCCTTCGTTCTTACTTTCTGGAGTAAGTCACTTTTCTGGCAGCCTCTTTGTACTGCTTTTTGTAGCAACCTTCACCGGCAGAATTTTCTCCCTAGATTGACAGGCTGTAGTTTTTGCACTGTGAACTGCACATTCAAATGGGGTCATTAGATCTTTCTCTTTGTCTTTCTGTCTGTGAAAAGACCTTGTAAAAGAGCCTGGCTCTAGTTATTCACTCTCAGACAGACGACGTTTTAGCTAGCTTGCCTTACACTGGCAGGAGGTCGAATAATCTTTCCAACACAAAGAGTAGTATTCTTGTCTGCCAAAGCTCCACAGAGCGTCGCAATAGTTTCTTCTCAGTTGCCTATTGACACAGTGCAAGGCAGGCTGAGAATCAGACAGCACAACCTGCATTTCAGGAGTTCCCTACATTTCCCTAACTATGGATAACCTCTGCCTTAAACATGAAAAGCAAAGAAAATAATCAAGAATTAACAACAACAAAAAATAATTATCCAGGAATTAAAGGAAGAAAAAGTGTTAGTCATGCACTGTAACATTTTAATGTGTGCATTCACCCACAGAGACCATCATGAACTCTATTAAATAAACAAGTTTATGTACACTGTGTGCCAATTAATGCATTAATCTGCAGAAAAGATATGGTATTTAGGCTGCAGTTCCTAGGCTTCTAGGGTTTGGATGATGCAAGTTAATGATAAATTTATACTCAATGTAAACTCATTTACACTCATTGTATAAATGTTATGCATAACTACTTGTAACTTCACAGACAAAACATATTTTACAATTATTAGGGAAGCAACAGATGAATCATAATTTGATTTCAGAGTTTTAATATCTTTTAAATAAATCTGAAAATATGCACTACAAGCACCCAAAATACTTTCTGAGACCTTTACATTTTTCATCCTCTAATTCCAGCTTCCATGACCATTATCTTTTTCTATTAGGAAGCATTTTAGTTACAATTAAGTCTGCAATGCTTATTTAATTGCAGGAGAGGTTCTACAAAATGCCATCATTCCTTTCATGTTAAGAAGTTCTAGTGTTATATTATATTACAATAAATAGAATGCATTCTCTCTTCATCTAATTTTGCATGTCCAGTTCCAACACACAATAGTATGCTAAGGACACATGCATGTAATTGTCATGGGCATGCATTTCTAGCATGGCACAAAAACATTGTTATATAGGATAAAGCAGAAGGACTCTGGTGCAATCTGCTGCTCAAACCAGTGGCAGACATGAGGTCTGGGCTCTATCCAGTCTGCTTCTGAAAATCACACATGGAGATGCTAACTAGATTTATGGAATTGTGTTTAAGTTAGACCAAAGAAGAATTACTGAGTAGGTTTAATGTTTTGACAGCTCAAAACCTCATCTTCTAATACCTTTGAATTTGCAGGGGATGATTGGAAAAGCAGAGAGCAAACATTCTCACGCTGAAAATAGGCCAGTGTAATACTTTTTTTTTTTATGGTAGGAGTGAACAGTGCTACACAGAAGCCTTCGTTCAAATCTGTCCTAATAGATTATTACTTCTCAAAATATTATGCCTGTTTAAGAAAATCATCAGTCCTCTGTTCACTTCAATTTCTTCCACCTTTAATGCAAAATAAAGTTCCCTAATTATCTCTCAGGGATGTTGAGACTCCTACTTCATTAGCATCTTCAAGGCATTTGGCCACCTTCAGGAGAAAAGCACAGATACTGGTAACAGCAGCAGCAGCACCTCCCTCACAGATACTCACTGTAAGGGAGGATTAATGGTCTAGTTTTACTTTTGCAAATGTTAGTAGATAAACCTTAATGAGAGTTTGTCAGGCAGTCACTGCACTGCAGGCAGGATTGGTCCCAAAGCCTGATTTAGAATACAAAATGTTCAAGAGCAGAAACAATTTTAAAAGTTAGAAGGAAAAAATGAAACTTGAGACACTGACCCCCACTTCCAACCTTGTGCAAGCAGAGTGTGGAGTGTCATCTGCACAGCCCCTGTGCCAGTGAGTCATTTCTGTCCTTCCTAACACAGGTATACCCAAGTTCAGTCAAACTTACAGAGTCATGAACAGAAATCCCTCACTCAAAAAAACAGACTGAAAGGTGTCCTGCTCCTTGCATACAGTGCTAACAAGTAGGGCTCCTGAGACCTCTTCACATGTGCCTTTTATTTCTGGCACTACAAAGACCCAGCTTCAAGAAGAATTTACCCTAAACCAGGGAAATATTAAATTAATTCCCCATAGAATAAACTGGTAAGAGAACCCAGGTCTGCTAATTTTAGGAACACATCCTAAATGCTACATTGTTGGACAGAATGATCTTAAGGGTCTTTTCCAATTTAAATGTGATAAAAAAAATACTGGATGCTTCCTCTAATATAAAAACTTT
This sequence comes from Ceyx melanurus, assembly GCA_024611195.1. Taxonomy (NCBI): domain Eukaryota; kingdom Metazoa; phylum Chordata; class Aves; order Coraciiformes; family Alcedinidae; genus Ceyx; species Ceyx melanurus. The sequence goes on from JANHGL010010384.1 coordinate 42,688, forward strand.
ATTAAATAAAAGAGTGAGGCATTGTTTTGGAAGGCAAATAATATATCAAATTAAATTATTTCAAGGAGATGATCTCTTGGAGAAGTTCACAGTCAGCTTTCATTTACTTCAAACAAAATGTCTATTTGTATTAATTTCAGATTTATGGTGAGCTTTTCTTTTAAGTAATGAAGACAAGATTTCTGGATAGACAGTAAAATATTCATAAGGAATAAAAAAAACCCCAAAACAAAAAAAAAAAACCCTAGAAAACTCTTTCAGGTTTTGCTACAGTGCTTACTGTTATTATTTTTGTTTCACCACAATATCCAAACCTTGTGGATCCTGTGGGATTTGCAATATATGCACAACATACAAACTTGATGCTTGCACTGCTAGCCACCTATCTCAATTCTCTCCTCTCCTTTTTTAAACCCACAGTTACACAGTAGAGATGCAATGACTCTGCTTTCAGTGCCCTCTCTCAAAGTTCCTCATAAGGGTAATTTTTCCATAGGACAGTGAGCCTGTTTTTCTATACTTTTTTTAATCCGAAATAAAGAGTATGAGAAGGAAACATAATACAGAGCATGTAATGAGCAAAAATATTCACAAGTCCTGCATTGCCCACTTCTAGTCACCAAGTTGAGCAAACAGTGAGAGCATCTGTAATGAGTGAGAAGAGGCTGTGAGGAGTAGGAGAATGGAGCTGAGAAAAGCCAGCAGTATCTTTAGAGATGAAGATGTCACTTGCTACAGAAAACACTTCCTACAAAATCCTATCTCCATGTTCCTCTGCTTCAGGCAAAATTTATGCACATTTCTTTCACAGACTTGAAATCATATGTCCAAATCAGTGCATTCTAAAACAGAAGTGAGTGAAAAACATGTAGGACTATTTCAAGGATGAAAAAAAAGAATTAGCAAATCAGGAAATTCACATCAGTCCCCTACAGAAATTAGAAAAATACGAGGACTCTAACAGAAAGACTGTTTTGAAAAGGTTTTTTTAAGTTTCAATTTTCACCCGTTTACCCTTGAAAAATTACAGTCTAAATCACTTGAAATCACTTCGAAATTGAAAATGAAGTGTTACTTCATATTAAAAACCTCAAGGCTTTTCAGTGAAAAAAAAATAGCCACACTGCAAAGTAAACATACAAGTATTCTAAAGTTGTACTTGAGATACACCAACTGTCATTAAACAACTGACAACATTATGTAGAATTAAATGACTTTTTTCCATCATATATCTGATTGCAATTCTCCCCACTGCAAACACGAAATGGCTTCACTGAATCAGCTGGTGATGTTGGCACCTTAATGGAGACGACTGTAATGTCACTGTCCACACACAGCACAACTGCTCCCTGATATTGTGTAAAAATGCCTTCCAGTATATTTCAGGATCTGAAAAGTCTGCTTCTGCACCCTAAAAGTTTCAAGATGAAGTTGGATGTTGTCTTAAATAGTATTTCTTAATGTTTAGAACACACTCACATACACAAACAGAGAAATAAAACGTAATTATTTTAATAAATGTCTCTTGCTAGCATGTCACTATCCCCAGCAGTGGGACCTGCTGTTTTCCTTTCTCAGAGCTTCATTTGTTACAGTTCTTCATTATCTCAATGCTTCCTAAGTAATCTATTTAGTAACGAATACATATCTGGCCATAGGATATAAATATGAAGATAATAAAAAATATGACTCTGGAGAGAATGACATTACCTATGCAATGTAAGGAACAACACTGGTTGAACAGCGAGTCAATTTAGTTCTATATATAAATAATACTTATATTTATGTTTGTACATAGTTATTTGCAGACTTAGGAACCAATATTCTAAAAGCATTGTGGTCAGTCAAAACACGTTGGTTTAAAGAGGATTCAGAGCACAAAAATTGCTAATGATACTAATTGAAAGTGTGAAATGGGGAGACAGGTAGGAATGGAGAAAAGTGTTTCAATGCTGTAATTTAAGAATGCACAATCACAGAACCACCTGTGGACAGGTCCTATCAAACCTATCAGCTGCTTGGATTCACTTAAATAATGCTGCCTCTCTCCATGACTAGTACTTAAATTAAATAAACTAAGATAGCATACAGAAAAAAGTTTCCAAGTGATCCAGAATAAATTCCACATTGTTTTCACAGAAAGGTTTTGAAAGATTTCAGTTGCTGCTTTGCTAAAACTAATAATAATTTTTAAAAAGCCCTGGTATTTTATTTAAAGATGAAACCTAATGTACCATGAAAAAGGACTTCAGTACAATATTATATTAAAGGATATTTGCCTTTTCAATCTTCATTTTACAGACCGTTTAATATTTTGTAAAATGAAAACTGACCCTGGGAAAAGAAACACAACATGTCCTAAACTAAATTAAGATGGATGTAACGTAGCATACAACCCTGTTCCTGTGCTCTGAAGTTACCATGGAAATAATACATAAAGTACAAATTACTCCCATGGGAAATTGCTAAAGAACACCTTTTGAGCACTTCTAAAAGCATTTAAAGAGACTCAAAATAAAAACTTCTTTTCTAAAATCAGCCCTAAGTGAAACAAAGACTGAGGAAGAAATAACTGTTTAATTGATTGAACAGGTTACCTGTCTGCTAAGAATCCCTGCAAAGCATCACAACTATTGCTGTGCAGAAGAGAATGGTACAGTATCAATTTTAGAAGATGGAGGTAATTACTTCTTCACCTTCTGAATTTCTCCCTAGCAGTTCTGATTCAGTAAAATACTTAAGGCATTTTTAAGATCCAAATCAGGAAAGCTTCTGATTTGGAATATATTTTGCCTCCAGCCTGTAGGTAATCCTATAGAGTCAAATGATGCTCATATCCTTAATTTTATCTCTCGCTTAAGTGCCTTGCAGCACAGGGGCTATGGTACAGAATACAAAGAAGGGGGTCTGGGTGTTTGAATCAAGTGTGGTGCCAGGCAGACGAGAGCATTTCAATGAGAAAGGGCACAGGTATCTATATTTCACTTAAGCAGCAATATATATCCAGGTGTTGATGAAAGACATCCTGGGAACCATTATGAGACAGCACTTGGCCATCTGTGTAAAGCTCCAGTTTTCTTTAGTTAATTGTGTGCTCTTTACACAGAGTGATAGATGACAAGAGTTAAGTTTTCAGAAATTCTGTTATTTATGGATAAAATTAAAGAACAATAAAAGATAAATAGGGTAGATGTAGCCTAAATGACAACCATATGGATAATAAGATTTAGCACACGCTAAGGAAAACGTTCAGTGGGGTGAGATGCAGGCTGATGTCTATAAGCAAGGCACATCTTAGTCACTCTCTAATTTACAAAACAAAACAAGGAAGCTTAAAAAAAAAATCACTCACAACCTGGGCTGATCTCCAATTGCTAAGCTCTGTGGGGCATATGTGGGGCTAAATTATCTTCTAATTACTTTTGTTCTATTCTGCCTTTTTTTCGCTGTAACTTGCTACCCGTGGTTTGAAAGTAACTTAATGAGGTTTTGTAAATGATATAGCAGACATGTTTCTGGCTTAAGGGTATGATGTGTATTTTTGATTCACTTCTGACCTGATTTCTGAACTGGTTACTTGAAATGAGACCAACTATTCAAGGAGCCATGAAGTTTTGCTGTTTTAACTGCTACTGATCTAATTATCAATTAGCTTTAACTGTTTTCTTGCTGAGGAATTTCTAGCAGCTGGAAACTGCAGATTTTTTTAAAAAAACATATACATCATCTTAGAAAAACATATTTTTATTAGGATTCAATTTTCTTGCATTCAATGTAATATATAGAAGAGCTCAGACCTAGACCAAGAATCTCTTCTAGCCGTGAGGATTGTATATTCTCAAAACCCCAATCTACAGGGTATTCTAGAGACAGTTGTTTTGTTCTTTCATTTCTCTGTGGTAAATTTCCATTAAGATATATATTAAATTCTGTTTCCATATTACTTTTGCATGTAACAATTATCTTGGATTCCCTCACTAACTTTCATAGCATTCATATGTAATCAGAAATATGATAAAATGACTAGGAGTGTAGGCACATTCTTTATAGTAAAAGCTAGTCTGTATGAAAATGCCACGATTTATTGATTTCTTCAATTGAATGATTGTAAATACAGTATTGATAACCCAAGTATAAAAATCCTTTAGAGACCCAGAGACACTTTAAGATCTTTTAGTAGAAGTCAGGCCTAGTAACAACATTACACAGTATTTTGATGGACTTGACAGTGCTAGGTTTAGGGTCTTTTCCAACCTAAATGTTTCTATGATTCTGAAATTCCTTCTGTTTCATGGGATGCTTATGGAACACCAGCTATTTGTTTCCTTCAGTGCCATTCCCTTCCATCATTACTAGCCTGCTAAGGCTATCATTTGAAATCCAAATTATAAGAACAATCCCTATCACTTGAGCTATCTACTGAGCTCTGGATCAAATAATTTTTGGTTTTGGTCTGCATTAGGCCTCTTAATGTTCCTGAATCAGATGATCTGTATGAATGTAGAACTTGTACCAGTTGTTCTACAGCACACAGTCTGTTGCAACTGTACAAGCTGAAACAGTATATCACCATCTTTTGCTTTAAAAAGCATTGTGCTTAATTAAGTGCATTTAAAAAAAAATATTTGAAATACCATAAGGGAAAGCTTACAAATGATTAATGACTCTTCATTACTATCCAGGCTAAGAGCAGAGTTGCCGAGCTAGCTAACTTAAGAAAACATGCTGCCTTGTGTATCCACTTGGCAAGAAGATATAGTGCCCCTGAATTTATGTGAGCTGCACTAAAAGACATGATATATGCTTCTCATGACATCAGAAGCATTAAAACTGGTGAAAGGGATAGAAGAAAGCAAGAAAAGGGAAATCACACTCTCATGCCTAATTGGTCAATTCTGTAGCTAGCAGTTTTCTTCTTTATCTAATTGCAGCCATTAATGACTAGAACTTTATTTCATTATGAAGTATGTACAGGCAGCTCATGAAAATATAGCTTCTATATTATTTGTTATATATTTATTATTATTTATTATTTTTGCTGTTTATTACATTTTAAAATATACTGAGCATTATGAACACAGTTTAGCATGCAAAGGCTAATTAAAAATATTATTAGAGGTATATTCAAGGAAGTTTCCTACTCAGAAGGGAATGCATGTGCGTTTTCCCTATAATAGATCTATTTCAAAAGAATCCAAAGTTGTGGAAAACTGAATTATATTTAAGATGTCTTGATTCATAATTATAGTCAAGTATAGTCAAGTTTGTTTTCACTTTAGTAGACTTACTCAATGAGCACACATGGCCATATGAACAGAAAGGCAATCTGATTTTCCCAATAAAGCCATGTTGCAGCCACACTTCTTGGGTTTCTGAAAATCAAAAGGAACTTCAGGAATTGGTTTGAGGTCTTGCCACAGCAAATCCTTGGATGGTGGCTACTTTTTAATAAGGGACAGCCAGAGGGTGACACAGAGTGAATCCTTTTGTCAAAGCACCGCTTGGATCTCGGCTACATTAAGGAAAAATATTTAATGTCTATTCCTTGTTTCAGGCAATGTAGGTAAAATTCCTTGTAGCAACATTTCAATTCCATTGCTGTTAAGAAGATAAGCAATCTAGAGGTCTACTGTCAATACACTCCAGTGAAAACTGGAATTTCATTTGCTATTGCTTGGAAGAAAATATTTTCCAGCTCTAAAGACACAACATTTGTTCTATTTCTAGTTGGACTGTTTGCCATATGGTGTAAACAGGATTAAAGAAACTGGAAAGATCACCTTGCTATTCTGATGTTATGATTAATGTTATTGGACCCATGGGGAAAAACACTTATATGAATAATATTAAGTAGTTTAAAGCTGATTATCTCTCTGATTACAGAAGGGACTAAAACATTGCAGAGTAATTTAACTGCAAAGATAACTGTAAATAAAAACTGTATTAACAATATTTTTGTTATCAGAAAAGTAAACAGGTGTGTTTTCTTGGAGCAGAGCTATCTTAGCAAACACATGTGCTGGTTTTTATCCTGATACTTCCAGTCACATAAAGACCATCTGTTCATTCTTTTAAATTCCAATTAAGTGTTATTGACCGATTTATTTCATTAATCTCTTCTACAAGTGTTCTTTCCAAGCTCTGCCTGCATAAGTGTTCTCCTTTGATAGAATAAACCTGGAGGAGCTATGGCTGCTGCCCTGAAGGAGCTAACTGCTTTTCCTTCTCAGGTGTCCTTTTTAGCATCCCAATGTACACAATATTAAGATATTGCTCTGAAACCTATGCACTCCTGTTGCAAATATTTTGTAGCTGTTAGTAAACATTCTTAAAAGATGCCTCAGTAACAGGGATGGTTTGTTCCAGTGCACAGCTAAGCACCTTAAATAAATAATTTATGAGATTAAGGAGTCATATACTTCAGCAAAGAAACCATACTTACAGTTTCAAGCATTTTTCTACATTTCCATGCCCCCTTTCTCATGGGACTGAAATAACAAAAGGTCCCAGAAAAAGATCACCTTATCAGGGAAAGAATGGTGTGCGTACTGTGAGTAATATGCTAGGGAAAGTCATAGGGAAAATGTAGCTGTAGAACCATTACTTTTCTTGTAAAGCACATGTTTGCAAAAGTTCAGCTTGACTCATTGCTTATGTCTTAGACAGCTCACTGGTAAAAAAGGTTTCTTAAATGCATGAAGAATATTGTTATCAAGGGTTAAGGCTGGGCTGGCTCCTATACAAATGACAGTTGCTCTCTATTAACAACTCTCCCTTCCCAAAAGGGGAAAGAGAATAAGGGAAAGAGATTTATGGTTTTGAAAAGAAGCATTTTGAACATCAAGCATTATCACTTCTAACAGCAGATACTGCCTGTGAAAAGATGCTGTTCCCTTCAGGAAGTGCAGTTATTTAGAAGAGGCTGAGCTGAAGTGTAAAACTACTGCACAGAATTAGTTCTAGCTCAAACCATGTCTGTTGTCTTCAATGATGAGAATAATCCAGTCTGTTCTTGGTACATGGTGACCTGACATCATCTCTCCACTGCACTACAGCTGCACTTATTATGTAGACAGGAAGCCTCTGTCACTAAAGAAAATTAAGAATAAAAAAGTGCTAGATCACATCTCTAGCAGAGTCATTTACTCATGAACAATAAAACAGATATCTCATATCTTCATTTTATCTATGAAATAAAATTTAAAGCCTCAGTTCCTGACTTCAGAATACCAAATAGTCTGGGCAATTGCAATTAGATGATTTCAAACTCTTAGACAAAGTTTTTAGTCAAAACTTTGATGCCTCCAAAACTGTCAGAGACAAGCATAATGATAATCTGGGCAGCCAACAAGACTTTCTAAAGGATTAGTCAGGATCTGAAGTGGAATGCCAGAGGATCTAGGGATTATCACATACCTCCCTAGAGAAATTAACTTGCAGTTATCAACAATAATTAGAGAAATTTGAAGTTTTCAAAAAGAAGGACAGAAGCTGTGATCAGAACCAAGATGTATGCAGTTCTTTTATTTTCCATTCTCTTTTACCTTGGTACATTGGGGTTATGTGTATATATATATTTTTTAATTTAAAAAATGATCCCATTTATTAAATAAAATATCAGGTGATAATGATGAACATTTTAAATTCCTGAATTGAGTGTCTACAGGGCAAGAAAAGATAATTATTCATATTTTAGGGGTTTTTTCCCCTCTTCCCCAATTCCTTCAATATTCTGCTTAATGGAAACTCTAACTATTGAGGATTCTTGTATCTTTTAGTGGTCATTAGCTGGAAATCTATGTACATTAGTATAGGATCGTATTAACAAACTTTTTTTGAAAAATCTTAATTAAAGCTATTGACTTCATTATGAAAGCACCAAGGGCTTTTCAGCCAAGTGCAATAAAAATGGATTCTCTATATTTTGAATGGTGATAGCACTTTATAAAATAATTCTGGCTGTTTGGGTGTTTTTTGTTTCTTTCTTTGTTTTTTTAATTTAAGGTAAGGATTCATAGTTCCTTTTTCCCTTATATATAAATTATATAACACTGCTTATTCTATCTAATGCATTTTCTGTCTTATGTGTCTATTCATAGTGACCTTGATGTTAAAAAAGAAGCTGTATTCACACAGACAATCCCTGTTCTTACAGATATATGCATAAATACACATCCTTACACCCAAAGCTTTGTCCTTCTTTGATTGCTGCAAAAGAAAAAATAAATGCTTTCAGATTGTGATTGTTTGCAAATAAAGAGAAAAGATGTAGCTACTCTTCTCATTCCACTGAGGAGCGAAAGAAATTACCTTGATGGATTTATGAGGAAACTTCTTATAAGCAAAGTATAAATCTGTACTGGAATTATTCTCATTTGACTTGCTTTGTGTTGATTACCTGCTTTAAGCATCATTTATAGAGAAGCTGTATCAATATATCTTTTAATTTATTTACTTACATTCATAAAGTTTTCAAGTGCTTTGGAAACAAATACATGCTATATATGACCAACAATCATAATAGAAAAAAAAATACTAGTAGTAAATATTTATACACCTTCACTTAATTCACTAGATGTTGAGATTTCCTATAGAACTAACCTAGGTATGTTGAATTTTATAAATTATACATCCTTACACAATACACATGGTAAGAGAACATGCAAGTAAAAAGAAAATGACCATATTGAAGTTCTCAGACTCATGGATTTGAGCATCTCCTTTTTGAAGAGAGACTGAGAGAACTGAGACTAGTCTTGAGAGGAGAAGGCTGAGAGGGGATCTAGCATCAGTTAGAGGTTTGGAAACAGGCACTTGCATCTTTGATCTGATAATACCATGATTGGAACAAACGAATTAATGTCTCTGATTAAAAGACTGATTGCTTAGGTCAAAATACACTTTGCAAGACTGAATATCTAAGGCTGATTATGAATTGAAATAAACCAGCATAATCTCATGTTTATACTTGCCTTTATTGACCTCGGTATTGTCACTGATTTATATCAAGTGAGAACCACTTTCATGATGTATTCCAGGTTTGAGCACTGAGATTTTAAGACAGTTTCTGAGGGCATAAATCCTTAAAATTTAAAATGTACTTTCTCTTGTTTTCTAGACATTGATGTCTCACATTCTGCACAAAAACTGCAGTTTGCAAACGAAAATGAAGCGTGTGGTCTACGACCTATATAGACCTGGAATTAAGAATTCAAGTTAGGAATATTTAATAATTAAATTTTAGATAA
>JANHGL010010384.1:52321-63183 GCA_024611195.1 Ceyx melanurus
AATTCTTAAATTTAAGAATTGAAGTTAGGAATATTTGTTAGCTATGTTTTCTACAAGCTACACCAAAGTATTATGTTAAAAGCTTTTAAGTACTTGTCTTTTACCTGCTGCAATAGCTTTCTCTGAGTTTATCTACTATCACTGACATAGCAGAAGTATTAGGAATCCTTTTACTTTTTACAACAGAGGCTGTATTTAAATCTTTTCAATTTTAAATCAATGCATTATTTAAACTACATTAACTGCTAACTCAATTCATACCTTGAACTTATACCATTATTTAACTGTATTACATTTTCAATACCAGAGGAAAAATTATTTTTTCCAGAAATTTAGTCCTTGCAAAGAATCACTTCTAATGAAGCTGTATATCCTTCAGTATTTATTTGGACTAAGAAAAAAAAAGAGAAGATATTTTAATTACTAAGTAAAATGCAGTATTTTTTAACAGTTTATTTAAGGGTTATTTGCCACATAAACATGTTTCTAAAATAACTTCTGAAAAGATGCTTTTACTTTCCAGTATTGGATCAATTTGTTAATCAACCCTACGTGAGCTATTTCAACCTCGTGTCACTTCAGACTGCAAAAGTGCTCAAACTATATTTGTTAAAAATAAGATGCACATTAGCATATCTCTCAGGAGCACTGTATAACCTTAATAACTAAGCTGTTTATTGAACCTGAGACCACACAGGAGGGATTTATCTGTACATTTGTTCCAATAAGATAAGATTCAGCACCTGTGATGGTGCAATTTGAAATTTGTTTTCTGAATTTCACTTTCTCAAGGAAGGGCAAACTTCTCCTGTTACACAAACACAGAAATACAGCAGTTACCAGCAGAGTCTCTGTATAAAATGTACATTCTAAAGGTACATCTCTGAACCAGCACAATTCTCCCAGAGGGGAATTCCAGATAGCCATTGTAAAAGACCATGTGTAAAAACCCTTAGAAATCCCACCTACCATCAAAACAAAAGGCACCCAGAAAAGCAACAGGACTGGAGCACCCCAACTGGGATTGGTCTCACCTAAACCTAACTAATAGCCTCTCCTACAGAAGAATTCAGATAATCTAAATGAGACTATTACAGTAGAATAAGACTAATTCCACTTCAGGAGTCCCTGTTTTTCCCCACAGACCCTATGGCTATGCTTCAGTAAGCCAGTGACTAGGTCAAAAGTAGATGTGTGGCCAAATCTGATAGCTCAATGAAAAACAGAAGCAGGAAGATGTTCAAACTTCTCAAAGAAAGAATTAGAAGTGGGATGCATGAAGACAAAGAGTGAAATAAAAAGCCAGAGGTATTTAGGAAAACATATGCAAAGCCAATAAATCAACTCACAACATTAATCAGACTCTCCAAATCAATTTATCTCTTCTATGAGAGTCTCACCTGTGGAATCCATAACAAAGATGGGTGCAACTAAACCATTTATTTAAAGATGACACAAGGTTCTTATGTGCACCAGCCCTGCATCTGTAATGTTCTGAAATGCAGACAATGCTTTGGATCAAATCTTACTATGTTTTATACCTACTCTGCTTGTCCTAGCCTCACTCTTTCTTGTCTGAAGATGATAGTTAAGTGTTTGATAGCAATGTTTTCCCTGCTCTACATCCTGAAAAATTTAAAACAGAGATGAGATTACAGACTGCTGTCCCTTTTAGATTAAAGGAAAATCCTAGTAGATCAAATATTTTTTTAAAAAACCCAACCTTTTAGTTGGTTTTGGTTTATTTCGTTGGTTTGGGGTTTTTTTGTCTGTTTGTGTTTTTTTCTGGTTCCTACAGTAATGTGGAACAGAACTGATGGCATATTCCCAGTTATGAAAAACCAAGACAAAATCCAAACTATGAGAAGAAATAACAAATCATGGATTATTTTAACTTTCAACTTTAAGCATTGCTGACATGCTTCCTTAGCAATACCCTGCTCTATTATCATCATAGACCTTTGCAAAGCAGGCTTGCATCTACATCCCAGCAGAAATTATAAAGTACAAATTATCAAGACAAGAGCACCTTAAAAACATTTTTTTTTGTAGTCTCCTTGCAATTAATGTCTTCAGCAGATAATGACACACAGAGAAGATAGGAGAACTGTGAACCACGACAGTAAAATACACAACTGGGCACCTAGCAGAATTCATGGGCTTGCATATGCATTTCTCTACCTATTTTCTGTCATATAACCACCCCCAGAGTCTCTAAACAAATGATCTGCTCAACTCTCTCCAATCACACCTTAAATTTTGGTTTTATTTATTAGTTTTATAGGGATGATACTATGCTGGGGAGATCAATTTTTAGAAGAGTCTGTAGTGGCACTTCAGAGACATTAAATGCTCTCTATTAAATGTTAACAATCCTTTTACTATGTCCTGATACTTGAAGTCTTGATTGCTAGTTTCAAAACAATGCACAGTTCAATTCAAATCAAGGTTGAAATGCCAAAGTAGAAATGGATCTAGGAGCCTCCCAAATGCTACTTTGAAGACAAAGGAGACTGAGGGGGGGACCTCACACCTTTTAAAGCACACCTTTTAATTTTATTATTTAGTAACCTTCAAAGCAGGTCTAAGAAAAAAATATCTTTAACTGAGGATTACTTGTGCCATCATCCCTATCAAAAAATTTTCATGGCTGTCAGGAGAGCTACAGATTTGGGAGTATACCTGAGAGCACTCATTTGGGAGCAATATTTGCAGGTAAAAAAATTTATGAAAGTCAAATGACTTTCCAGAATTCATAAGGTACTGACTTCTTTTTTGTTGTAGGATTACCTAATTGATGATGAAGCATTTGGCAAGCATTGAGACTGGGAAGGGAAATGGATTAAGTTTTGTCAAAAAAGAGAAATGCTTCTTAAATCATGGTATGGCCTCTGACAACATAACATGGATTGGAACTGAATTTTCTGCTACCCCATCAAAAGTCACACTTGAGAGCTTTACACCTTCCAGAGAGTTAGTTCCTTTTCATGCATGGTTTCAGTCCTTAAAAACAGCAGTAAAGTTAATGTAGTTAATTTTTATCTATAATGCTATACACAATGTGTGTGTATGAACAGGAGTCCCTCTTTTAGACATGTGACAGCTCACATGGCCTGTTGGGAAATAATTGTATATTTGATTGTAAAGCAGAGGTGTGTTTACTAAAACAGAGAAGAATTTACTGACATGCTCATACTTAAAATGACTTCTAATTGAACTTCAGGGTCAGCTTTACTTTAAGCACCTTTGCACATCCTTTCTTCCATGGAAATATTTTTCTTAATCAGGGCAACTATAAATGCTGCATTTCAGGCTTGTATGTTAAATGGTCATCTGCTAATATAAACTTCTGCCTTCTTAAAATATGCCCTTTTCACAAAGTTATTCCAGGTAGTTAATAAAAATATTCTTCAAGTTAAGCTCAGTGTAAAAGAAGAGTTTATAACTTTGCCATCTATTACATTAATCCCCAATTACTCAAAGTTTTCCCAGTCTCAGTGAAACATTTATATCTGTGGGAAATAATTATTTCTGTCCTTTCAAGTACACTCACCATATTCAGGAGGTTACAAAACTATATTAAAGAACCTATGCTTAAGAATGAATAATTTTCCTGGATTATATTCTTATTACAGTATGTGCAGAAACTCTTTTACCTTAAGCCTAGCAGCAAACTGCTGCATGCTTTTGAATACATTTTCACAGACCAAAATTTCTCAGCCTTAGCTATTAGAATATTAACAAAATAAGATTAACATATTTGAATATAAATTTTAGTAATAACAAGAACCCTCTTTATCCTTAACTTGCCCTATTTTAATATAACAGTTCATGAAAAAAACTAATATCTATGGCATAAAGAAAAAGTAATGAATCGAAAAATAATTTTAGTTGTGTTGTAGTGTGCATAAAGTAGATGGACTCAGTATATAAGTATTTACAAATAAAGTATTGAAAATGGGTGATTGGTTTTATTAATTGTTGATGAGATGCAGTGCTTGTAGTGTCATTCAGAAACAAGTCTTTATCACACTTGAAGCCTGGAAAATATAGCTGGAATGAAAATATTTTAACATTAAAAGGATTGCTAGATAGTGAACCACCCAAAATATTTAAAGGAAACACTAAAAATAAATAGAGTTTCCTAGGAATAGATGACAAATACAAGACACCAATAATGAAAGCTCATTGTCCCACATTCCATAAACCACTACCACTCTGATTATATTTAGGATTTCCAATGTCTAAAGAGGTAAACACAAGAATTTTTAGTAGGTTGTGTGAGAAATTATTGTGTTCATTAACATTTACCTGTAAGTTTTCTGCATCTAATGACAAAAAAAACCATTGAGTTAGATGTCTCACAAGTTTGTTTGATTTTATACATTTGCTTTTTGGAGTGTGGCCATCTGCATATTTCTCTGGCCAACTAATTGTGTTTCTGCATATACACAAAGATTGGGGATAACTTTTAGCAAGTTAGCATCAATCTTGTCATTCTCAAATCTATAATAAAGTCACTGTTTTACTAAATCAGCCTTTTATTTATCTCACTTTATTAACAAATCTTGAATTGCTAATAAATGCAACTGAATCAAACATTCATCCACGACAACCTGTCTTTACCTCTTCTCTCCATCCCTCTGAAGAGCCTTCATCCTTTCATTTCATGTGAGAAGCCTTATTCTGTGGGGTTTGGTTTGGGTTTTATTTTGGTTTTGGTTTTTTTTAGCTTTATCTACTCTTGTCCATTCTATTATACTTTGATTTCTCCACAAAAGTTATTAAGTCTTTTTGGTTACCTGAATCTATTCAATTAAGTCTGAGCCAGGTAAACACCTCACTTGTTCTTCAAGTAGATTCCCTAGCATTTCTCAATAGCAAACAGAAAACATGAGAAGCCTTGTTTTCTTTGAGGTTCCACCCATTTCTTTTTTTCTTGAATAACTTGGATAATTTTGTATCACCTTCAAATATGGAAATTTTTCTTCTAAATTATTAGTCAGACATCACTGAGCTTACTTCTGAACCTTGTTCTTGACACCCTACTGCTAAGAGACACTTGTGAAGGACTTCATTGGAGTCTCTTTCAAAGTGAAAATGGATTATACTGTCAAGTTTCTCCTCATCCACCACTTTAAGAGATTAAAGGTCTTCAAATAAGAAATGAGGGAATGTTTGGGTTTGTTTTTTTTCTGCAGACATTACTGGTAACATTCTGTATTATGTTTATTTTTTTTCATTATTTCACTATCCATTGGCATTTCAGCTATTTGACTGATGCTTAATTAAGATTCACTATTGTGTTCCCAGAAAAAACAAAACAAAACAAAACATCCAAGGTCCATATATAAAATGTTATGACAGAAAGGTTTTTTTTTGTCACAGAAAAGACAAGATCTACATACATATAACATAGGAAAAAAATATACTGTGTTATGGGTAGTAAGCTCAGGAAGATGTTTATTTTATGAGCTCATGCTTTGTCTGGTGATATTTAAAGAATGGCAATGAATAAGTAATTTCACTGTGCTAGGCATAAGTAACAGAAGGATATAAAGCAAAAGAGTGACAGTGAAAATAATACTGCCTTAGCAATCAGAGGTAGGCAGCTTCTGTACTAGGAGCATTTTAAGGAAAGTCTGTGCTGCCTTCCCTTCACCTTTTCCTTCCTAATGTGTGTTTTTTTTGGTTGTTTTGTTTTTGTTTGGTTGTTTCCTATCCTATACAATGCTTTTTGTTAGATTGCTTAGCACTGTTTTAAAAGCAATACTAATAGTCTGCAAAGATTCACTGGAGTGATAATGTCAGATGTACATAGTTAAAATGAAGTGTATATTTTAACATAATTTTTGAAGCTTTTGCCAGACCCTCACCTTTATTCATCCAGTGCTGAGTCCAGTGTTCTAATTCCCAGAAAGTCTTTTCTCTCTAGACATCTTGGGGCTGGTCCTGGTCCAGCTTACTTACACAAAATCAGTAAGTCATCATAAATTAATAAATCTGGTATAACTTCCACTGTTACTTTGATAAACAAATGAACACAATTTACAGCAAAATCACAAGGGAAAATACCTCAAATTTCTCTAAGAAGGTAATTCACATTATTCTGACTTTTATAAAAATCTCTGTGAAACCTACACCTCAGTCCTACTAAAAGAAAAAGAACTATTGACTTCCTCATGCCTGCAACCAGGCCATGCTTTTAATTTTTGAACCCAAATTTTGCCTTTCTGTTTAAATGCACGTACATATATAGATGTATGTACACATTTGTGCTATGTAGTCTTTGTGATACACTCCAGAGAGTGACCCTTCCCTTAACTGAGTCCTGAATCATTCAAGCCCATCCTGCTCTTTCTAAATTTGTGTGGATGCATCTGCAGGCTACCTATAATTTGGATGTAATGGGTATTTCACCAGCCTTTTCAACATACTCAGCCAAACATACATATCATTTCTCTTGCCATGGGACATCAGCTTTCATCAAGGGCTTACCAGAGGTCAATTTAATTTTAGGGTAGGAAACACTGTAGTGATATTTTTACAATTCTTTAAAAATGAATATCTCTATAAGAAATGGACAAGATAAATGGCTCCTTTGGTGCCTGTCACATTTTGATGATGGCAGGAAGCTGAAAGCATGTGCTGTGTGCTGAGAGGCATGGCAACTTTCCTGCCCATTGGAGCACTCCTTGGACCACTCAGCACAGAGCCACTCCTGACTCTTATCTGCAGACAGACACAGTCCACTCCAAAAGGGATTCCAGGAGTGATTCCGCATGCAGAGAGTGTGAACAATCAGAAAAAAAAACAAAACAAAACAGGTTTCTAGATTGAAAAACTGAATTATTCAAACTGACAGTGTAGGTGCAGCCTTTGTGATAGCAGCATAAATTCACAGCACTGGCAAAATAGACTCCTTTCATCACACATCACTCCCATCCAAGCCTGAAGGAAGGCAGTGATGCATGACTCCAATCAGTATTAAAACGGTGTAAAGTTCTCCTCAAGACTTCATCAGAATATTCATTAAAAACATATATTTAGCTATTATTGTCTTGCTGTTTGCAACAATTACAAGGTCTTCTCCTATGGGTTCTGTTGTGGTAGACACAATATCTGAAACTTAGCTAGACAATCCTTTTTATGTAACTATAGTGTTATAAATACAATTATATTCGTCCTTTATGCATCTTATAAATGAGGGCTCATATTTAATTTCTAACAAAGTTTTACTCTTTCAGTTATGATTTTTCAAGGTACATCAATGCCCACAGAAGTTATTTTCCACCTTTCTGAATGCTTCCCTCACAGAAGCAAGATAATGATGAACTGGAACTATGGAACACCCAGGAAAAGGAAAGAGGAATTTAGTCATTGGTTGCAGAAATACACACCAACTACTCTGAGCAACAGAGCATTGTGGATTAAGTAAAAGACAGGTAATTAAAACCAAATATTTTCTATATTTTTTAAATATTGAAGTATTTTCACTGCTTGTGTGTAAGCAATACTGCACAGCAAAATGTGTCTAAGAAACAAAATGTAAGCTTAATTAAATTATCCTGACAGCTTCCTTAGATTAGAAGCAGATGCAGATTAGAAAAATATATCTCCCATTTTCTATTGGTCTCCAACAGCTTTATAAGCATTTTGGAGCATGAACAAATTTCTGCACATCAAAGTAAAAGCAGCATTTAAACATCACCAGGGGGGAGGAAAAAAAAAAGTTCATTCAGGCAAAGAACTGAAAATGTTCTAGAATCAGTGACTTGAAACATCAATGCAATTAACTGGACTTGGGTGAATATAAAAGTATCAAAAGCAATCATAAGCAAATGGAACACACAAAAATAGTCTGGAAGTCACTGAAACCTACAACCATTATCCATGTATGGGAGAACTAAATGCTCTGAAATCTGAAAAGCAGGGTTATCATGAAACTCTGGGAGTCCAAGAATATTGTTATTTAACAAAAACTCTGAAAACCAAGAAAGAAATACTGTATTGATTTGATGCAATTGAGTTTCATTTCTAGCTTGCTTTGTTTCTATACTCATCTCATGGAATAAGATTTCCATGCAGTTAAAATCTGAAGAATATCCTTTCTAGAACCACATCTCTGGAATGAAATTTAAAAAAAAAAATCATTCAGAAAAAAAAAAATATTTTAAAGAATTTTTAAATGTTTTCTTGTCATTGAATTCTAACTTTCTGATGAGTGTGCAACAGAAACTCTGGGGCCTTTTTATGTTATTTTGGCAAATATAAATAATCTAAGTAGTAAATGTCACAATATCATACAGCTACTGGATCTCTAATGTTGTTCCAAAGTGGAGAAGTTGGAATGGTTCCTTTTTTAGGTTTCAGAAGTGCTTTAACATGGATCTTTATCCAAGAATCTTGAATACCATCTAAATCTTTATGTTATTATATTCAGCAGCTCTACTGATTTTATTTTAGGACTTAGTATAATATAGATGCAATAATAATTTTCAATAGCAACAACAACTTGGATGAGTGGGTGGGGTTACAGAAAAGATAATGGATTCTGGAAGATGCTTAAATTGATTTGGGGGAATAAAGAACAATATGTGTCTGGTGGGGTCAGGAAATTGAAATCATCCCATTTTTTCTTGCTCTGTGCAGCAGAACTGGGCTGCTAAGTACAGATACAGAAAGCAATGTTGTCATAATTGCCTCCCTCAGAAAACAGGCAAGCAGAAGATGTAAACTCCATTGTAGTGATGTTTGTTGAAAGAACAACAGATTTTTCCTTGCATGCCACAGAGAAATGTTCAGAATCTAGTAATCAGAGAATTTTTTTTCCATACCTGTCCAAGAACATGATACATGTGCATATGTCAGCTTAAAAGTTAGTTTGTAAACTCATTTTCTTGAGTTTAAGACCAGACTCTGCAAAACAAAATGGCTATAATGATTTCAGACTCAGAGGATACAATAAAGCCAAGAAACATTCCTTCTACTAGAACATGACGTCCAATCTGTGTAATGGAAACCATTTTCTATTCCTCATCCAACATTAGCTGTGATCTCACTTGCCTGTATTTTTGAGTCATGTTACTTGAATCAGTTACAAAAGTTCATAGAAAGTATAAAGACCCAAAAGCTATTTTTTAAGTGTCACATCTCACAGTGGATGTGAAGAAAATACAGATGAGTACTATTCAGGACTCATCTATAGGTTCCTTGAGAAACGTTGTAGGACCTCACTCCTAGTCAAGCAAGGGTGCAAGGCCACCTAGAAATCCTCTGGTAATATCTGTTTATTATTCCTGTAATAAACATACAGCCACTGAGAAATAGAATTTGATAATTGATGGTCAAGTTTTTATTCTAACACAGCAAAACAGCTACTTGTGTCTGTCTCTCTTATGTTTGACATGTATGCATATGACCCTGTAATAGTAATAAGTTAATTAGTTAATACGACTATTTTGAGAAATACCATGTTACATTGATTTGTCTGGCACATGGCACATTTAGTTTTTAGACCTACTCCATTTTCATTTTGATATATGATATTAAAATAATGTAGGGCTGATAAAAGAATCTAAAATTCTCACTCTTTCTGCCTAATGGCTATCAGGAAAAATGTGGTGTCTTCCTGAATCTGCTTCAGCAGCTGTCTACTCAGCAGGAGGAACAAGTTTCCACATTCCAGTAACTGCTAATTACTCCTGATGCACAACTCTTCCCTATCACACCGTCAGCTCATTTCAATAAAATGCAGGAATGGCTCAAATGTACTAAAAGTAGCATTATCTCTCCCTTTTGGTGAGCACTGTGTGTCCACGAGTCACAGCTGTGAACCTGTGTTTTGCTGATATTTAGGAGTTTTACCTAATATGAATAGCTGGGTTTGCCCTTAGATTTCTACTTGATATTTTATGAATGTGTCATGTAATCCCCTCATGGCTTTATAGTTCTTTCTAATATAAACCTATTTTTAACCTCCTTTAAACCCTGTATCAAGAGTTTCATACTTAATGCTTCACATTTGATATATTTACTATCAGACCCATTCTTTGGTAGATGCCTTCTTTTGCAATCCAGAGTGACACACCATCAGTATGTAAAAGTTTATTCTACACTGTCTTTCTTTTCCAACAGATTCAACATCAAGCAGTCATTTAGCAATTGACATTGACGTAACTTTGCCACGAGCAACTGAAGCAATTACAAGACCTAGGTTGGGTGCAGCTGAAACACCTTGATAAGAAAGCAATGAAAAATGACATATCACACAAACAGAATGGTTTCATCAGTGCAACACTAAATCAACATGTATGTTTCTGGCACTCCCCATTCTATTAACAATAGAATAATGAAACAGAGAGGAGGACCGATATCCCCAATTTTTCATGACAGACTGGAAATGAACGAAAATAAAGCTGGCCTGTTCACTGTCATTTGATTGTATTTTAACCAAGACAGTTTCAATTTAGTGCTCCATAAACCGCTTCATATTTGAGATTGGCTTGCCTGTGGTTGGTATAGGAAGATAATACGTTTGTTGCATTTCTCCTTCATTCCCTAAAAAGATCGGTATTTACTATGGCCATCGAAATCAGTCAGGTTATCACAGCAACAACAACAAAAGAACAGATCGCATTTGAAAAATAGGTTACCTGATGTTCTGAGCCTTATGCAGGCAGTATGTCTGAACAGTCGTAAGAGTTAATGAAAGGAACACAATACTCTGGCCACTTAGGTAGAAAAGACATTTTTATACCAGAGAATTAGCTCTTTCTTCCTTCCTACTGTGGATGCTAAAATAACTACTGCCTGGAATTTTCCTTCTCGTGGGATCGAGAAGATTCCCACCAGCTGTGTGA
>JANHGL010010384.1:63283-97408 GCA_024611195.1 Ceyx melanurus
TGAGATCATCAAGTCCAGCCTAAGACCTGACACCACGACACCCAGCTAGACCATGGCACTAAGTGCCACATCCAATCCCTCCTTAAACACCACCAAGGATGGTGACTCTACCACCTCCTCTTGTGGATAGCGATCTATCCACAAGATCTATCAACAAGAAAGTATTCCACAAGAAAGTATCTATCTACAATTCTATCCACAAGAAAGTATTCCTTGGACATTTCAGTTTAGAGAATGATTAGCCACTTGTTAATTTATTTCTCTTTCCAAGGTTAGCCATAAGTATCATTAGACGAGTAAGCTGATTTTATATTTCTCAGAAGAAATTTAGCATTTCTAATATTTCATTGTAATTCTCCCTTCCTTTTCACTTACAGTGACAACAAAGTCCCTTTGATAACATAGCTAGATGAAAAATCTTACCCCTCAAATGCTACCACATATAACAATTACAGGAGTTTTTGTGAAGCTGTAAGATATTTTATTTCAACACAAAAGGCAAGTCAGACTTCTTTCAATATTTTCATCTCTTGCCAGGCAAAAAGATCTTCCTATTTATGGATTTCTAATACTATATCATTATTCAGTGATATATCTGCTACAATAAATAATGAAAACCTTATATTAGAGAAGGTTTCCAAAGCTGTGAGTGGTAGAAGCAAAGCAGCGTGGCTCTTGCAAAGTCATCCTTTCAAACTGCAAGATTAGAGACTGAAAAATGGAGCAAAATCTAAATAAGTCTATAGAATCTATATACTGAAGATAAGCATTTAAAGAGAGAAAGGATGTGAGGATCAAAATACTGTAAGCATTTTTAGTAAGAAAAATGAAAATATTTTGTTTAATTCATTGTCAATGATTCTACTACACAAAACTTCATGAAATAATAAAAAAATAAAATAAAATATTCTGACATTACAAATTCATGTCTAATTTTTACACTTTTCACTTTTTTGTATTTTGAATTCAAGTGTTCATGTTTTCTAAGTGTTGCAGTAGGAAAGTACACAGTAAACACTGCACATATATTGACAGTTCTCTCTAACAAGGTATTTTCCTGCTCATTGAATTATGGTACTGTGTAAAATGAGAAAACCTTCAACCTTATAAGGAAATACTTCAAGAATACAAGGTTTGGAAAGTACCATAAATAAAGCTGAATAAAACTTTTAGAAGACTAGTATTTACCTTCAGATGAAACCAAATGTTGATTTATGTCTCACTGCTACTCAAGCTACAGCAAACACTGATTGTAATAGGAAGCTTTAGCATCAGTGTCAGCTCTGTCTATAATAAAAACAACCAGCAACTATAGAATTCCTAGTGCTCAGTTTATTTATATGTAACCTCTTTATATTTAAGCCTGTATACATAAGCAGCTATTCATTTCTGCTGAAGATTCACTGAAGTGACATCACTAAGCAGTATAAATATTGTATCTTGAGATTGGACAAGAGTAAGAGACAATCTCTGTCACTGTTTATTACATTATTGGTTACAATGGAAGAGGGTGTTTTTTCTTTTTAAAAAAACTCTTTCCTCATTGAACCAATCTGGTGTATAGGATTTATGAAAAAGAGTGTTAAAAAGGGGTCTGACAGTATGCTTAACATCAGAGAGGAAAATAATTTCAGCTATCATTTATTCTAGAGGTTTATTTTATCATAATTATTACCATCTTTCCCTTTTATGCAATGATTATGTTAACATGTCATCGTTTTAGTTCAACCCCTTGAGATTTACACTCACCAGAAAGACAGATTGTTTGTATTTGCAGTGTTAATGATTTTATCATTATGTTAGGCAATGTTTAAAACTCTCAGTTCTATGTACCAAAAAATTCTTATGACAGACAGTGTTATAAGATACTGAGATATTTAAATTCAAGACTACAAAGTCATTACTGGACTGTATATTGAATAGATGCAGTTTTACTTCATAGAAAAGGAATCTAGGAAATTATAACTACACCTACTACAACAAAATAAAAGTAGATCAGTGCAAGATCTAGATTGATAATTCAAAGCTTGAAAAAGGCACAGAACAGGAGGAAGAAAAAATAAGGCCTCTAGAATCACAGAATCATAGATATATGATGGAGAAGGAGAAAACATCAAGTATCAACAATAGCTTCAAGCCTTGCCCATTCCTTATTCTGAATAATTAAAAACCCTGACTGCTATGGTCTGATGAATTTTGCCATAACTTTTGCAGCAGCCCAGCTCTGTTTTGGAGATGAAAGTGATAATACATCTGAAAATTAACCTAGACCTGGCTCCTACTGATTTGAGTGGCCTTTAGGCATCTGAATTCTGCTTTGGGAATGTTATTTCCAACATCCAGGTGATCCTGCTTTGGCAGGGGGGTTGGACTCAATGATCTCTAGAGATGCCTTCCAACCCCTAACATTCTGTGCTTCTATGATACAGGGACACACAAACTAACCACTTAAAACTAAACTAGTTAGGCAAACTCTCCACATAGTCTCTGAAGACAAATACTTCAATTTAAAGCAAAATTAATTTATCCTAAAATAGAGGTCCAAGAGGTGAAGGTATTTAGAAATGCCTACCTTAAAACTCACAGTCATTAGCTGAAGTTCAGACTTCATACTCCTAGGCATCTGTTAGGGTTGAGGACTCCTATTAGGTCCAAGCAACAGACTTAAAATCTCAGACAGTGTCAGCCTAGTTCTCTGCCACCCTTACATAGTATATATTTTTAGAGAACAGTTTACATTTAAGAATACTTACATATCTGTATATTCAGAAATAAGTGTTTGGCATTGAGACTATTGAGCTCAGGTTTTCTTAATACAATCTGAAGAAAAACTATCATATATTTTAAGACAGTGTTGAAAGTATTTATCACCTTCACAAGCACTTTGACAAACATATACTAGAGATGTTATAGTTATAGCATTAATTAGGTATTTTAGTGCCTATACTGATTATTCATTATCATGGTATTTCCAGGGAAATTCAGATACTTATAATATGTGTTAAGCGATAATTTATTTTGGTCATTTAACATGGGATTTCTGACATAAGATATCTGCAATTTAGTTTATATCTGTGCTAGTCACTGTAGGATCCTTGTATAGTCAATTGGGAGGAAGAGGCACTGTAATCTTATAGGCAGATTTAGAGGTCTATTTTAGGATGTAGTGAATCATACTCTGGAAGTTCTGTTCACCACTGATTATAAGTGGAAGTAAGTATGATTAACTCAGATAAAGTAATCTGTACTTTAGATATCTGTCTTCAGTTACATGAATTCACCCACAAATTGTGCACATAGACATGTACACATTGTAGAGACCTGTACAAACCAACCAGAACCATTTCATGTCTAATTTAATAAATGGAGGGAGCCCTTGTTATTTTTTCCAAAGCAATATTCCATCATGCATTGATATTCTAATCTATGACAAACTTATTTATGACTACCCAATTTATACTTTTTTTTTCCCCTACCATATCTGTATTTTTCAATGGACCATAGCATAGAAGCATGCAAAACATCCCTAAAGGAGATAGATTGTATAAAACTGGTGCAGTGTCAGGTCAAAAAAGCACCTGAGGTCCCAAAAGCAGCCTAAATTCATTAGTGTGCTCCTAATTAATTTTGCTGCCTAGAAGGAGTTTTGATGAGTTCAAATTCAATTCTATACCAGCATGACTACATTGCTTCCACTTGTGGAACAAGTTAAGTCAGTGCTACTTTGCAGCTCCCTACTGCATATTTAATTGTAGAGCAGAAGAAAGCACAGTGACAAGCACAGTGAAACAGCCTGCTGCACCAACACCTAACAACAGACAAGCATTTCAGATGATATTGTTCATGTTCATTAAACCTTTGTATGATCTTATACTAAAAACGTGCACATTGTAGTCCCATACTTTTATTTCTCAAATATTTATTTCATCTTGGAAAATGATTGTGAGAAGATGCTTTCAACTGGAAGTCTTTCAACTAGAAAATTCATATTGCCGTGAGGCAAGATCTGCCTGAAGAAAGTTAATCAAAAGGGTGAAAAAATAATTCCTGTGTTATTATGAAGCCATCAGTTGGTAGAATTAGTCTATCTCTAAAAAGCTTAGCTGTGGATAGGTGGAGGATAGAGGGTCAAATAGGATGGTGCCACAGAAGGGGGAAAAGGCATGGTGTAATTAGGGCAAGGGGACAGGGAGAGACTCCTTTGCTCTTCACTTCATTATTATAAAGGTTTGTGTGCAGCCTGGATCTCCACAGATACAACACACACAAGGCAACCATTACTATGCTAAGCCTGACCTTTCTCTTATTCATGCAGATAATCACTTTTTCTCACTAGGACACATACTTATGCTCATGTCTATCACAACTCAAAAGCATGGGAGGAAAGAAACAATGAGACTCCCCTCAGTAAGTGAAAAGCTAAAAAAATTACACAGTAAGAAAACGAAAGATGGTGTCACAATGAGACCTTTTAAAAGGAATAGCTTCAGTTCAAAATGCTGATACAGACTTATATAGTATTCTTTTGTTTTTTTCAGAGAACATTTTAGTGATTTACAGGAGGTCTATATCTGACTTACATCTGTTCTATTGTATTTTGACAAAATGACTGAACTTTTCTTTATAATGCACAATTCTGTGCATTATAAAGATGACACAGAAATCTGTATAAGTAGATTTACAGAGAGGTCTGTGCTCTTAAAACCTACTGCAAAGTCTATATATCAGAGCAATTAGGAACACTATTTTCTCAGAATAAATACCAAAAAATAATTTTGACAAGTAGGAGTGAATTTAAATTCATAAACTCATGCTTTTACATTTTATTGAAAAGATTTTTCTTCCAAATGTCATTAAATTAAGAAAACTCCATCCCTACTCTAGCGGGTATTTAGCCTGGAAATACAGAAGTATTGTATAATTAAGGTCTGAATGAACTTCAGTATAGGACTATTTCAATTTCATCTAGTATATTTTCTGGTGCAGAAGAGTGATTTATCCCCCTTCTCTCTCTTTGTGATTATTCTGTTTATATTCTCAGTAGCTAAATGCCTTATGAACAGTGGCCCAACTGTATATTGTATGTTATATTTCATAACAGTGGACTGTGATTTAAATATTTAACTATATTAGAGTTACAAAGGAAAGTTACAAAAATGCAAGTAGATATAAAGTGAAAGTTATTTGCATAAGTATAATTTTTTTCTTAAATCAAATGAATTTGTTATGATAAAAAAAATCCATTGTATAAAGATATCACTTGATGTAAACTCAATTCTTTCAAGAATTGAAGTCCCTTTATGGTCCCTTCCAAGTCAAACCTATGATTTTAATAATCATAGTGTCTTCTATACCATGAAGTAGAAAACAAATGAATAGGTCAGTGGCATATGTTCTGTTGTTACACAAATGTTTGAGGCAGAGAGAAAAGCAAAAGGGAGAGGCTACACCTCCTCAGATTTTATCTGTCCAGGATGTAGACCTGTGTAGTATTGTCATGGATGTTACCTGTCTCTTGCTACTGATTGTAGAAATATTTCTGAGGATCATGTTTAGGGCTAGAAGGGACCTCCACAGGTCATCTAGTCCAACCCCCCTGCAGTGAGCAGGGACACCCTCAACTAGCCCAGGCTGCTCAGAGCCTTGGCCAACCTCTCCTTGAATATCTCCAGGGATGGGGCCTCAACCACCTCCCTGGGGAGCCTGTGCCACTGAGCCACCACCCTCAAGATAAAGAACTTCTTCCTGATAAGAAGTCTTAGGCTGGACTTTATGATCTCAAAGGTCTACTCCAGCCTCAACAATATTTCTGAAAAAAAAATCAAACAAAACCAAACCAAAAAAAAACAAACCCAAAAAAACCCAAGCCTTTTCAAGGTAAGATGAAGTCTGATGGAAAAGATATATTTTTTGACTTCTTTTTATGTTGTGTTTCATTAACATTCAAGGCTTCAAATTGGAGGCATGTGATTTAACTTCCAAGGAATGGAACTTCTGCTGGGTTTACAAACAATCTGGTACTGTGATATCAAACTTGTAATATAAACCTCTTTCAGAATTGGCAAGAAACATTTATGTTAAACAATATATTTCATACACATTTAAATTTAGTCTTCTGAAAGCAGGTTGAGCTCTGATACCATGTGAACAACAAATGATAGTATTCAAGAATATCAATGAAGTGGATATTCACAAAATATTTGATCTGCATTAGCAAAGCATGTAATAACAACATTTACAGCTCATATAGGGCTTTTTAATCTACAGTGTAACTGGATATAACAGGAAAGGTCAAATATGTAGTCATTTACTGTCCTTAACAAGAATGATATATGGCTTCAAGGTCTCATCAACTTAAATGCCCATGACATTTTCATTTGAGTCCTGGCAGTATAAAGGCAAATGCTGATTAAGTTAAAAGCCTACTGTCATTTAGAGCACATGTTTTTAATCTGAAGAAGGAGGTCATACAGAACTGTCCCAAAACATACTTAATGATGTATTAATCATATATACATCATCATCTCCTTAGCATAATCAGCATCTGTCTCTTCTATTCCCTTCTTTGCAATCTGAAAATCATCATACCTGTTTCTCCCTCCAAGGAAAGAGCACACCTCCTTCTGCAAACCTCCTTCACAAAGACCTGCAGCATCCTCTTTGTATTATATGCATGCTGTTTCAAACAGGTTCAGAACATAGTTCTGTAGGGATGGGTTTATGTGACCAGATTAGGAGACCTTCAACTGTACCTTTTAATAAAAATGAATCCTACAGTGCCTGTTTTAAAATACTTATTTCCTGCTTTAGAGAACATACATTTCACAGATTATTTTAAATACATCAGAAAATAAATCTGTTTTTCACTTTTTAAAATAATTCAGAACACAATCCTAATTTTCACAAGGCAGCTATTTTTCCTGTAACTGTAAAATATTTTAAGTTCAAACTGACCTCTGTAATTTAATTATAAGCCCTGATGTATAATGTTTCAGGTTGATACTCTATGAAGTTCATGAGTTGAAACAGAGCCCCCATAGACCCTCATTCCTGGACTGATGGAAAAGTCTGTCATTATAATAGATCTTGTCATTTCTTAACATGTGGTATTCTTTTTCATAGTTGGGGAAAAAATCTGAGCCACTGAATGACACTGGCACACATTTCAGCAGGCTTAATTAGCAAAAACATCCCAAAAGAATGAAATTGTACCCCTTATTTCAGTCAAAAATATTCAAGGGTCTGGAATATCCAAATGAGAAATATTTTTCTTGATAGTATCAAAAGTTCTTTCCATTTTAGAGTCTTTTCAGAAATCTTTAATCTTGGACTATTTGCTCTCTTCCTACATTGGCTGAAAGCAAAACAGCAATAAATATTTTAAGGCTTTAATAATTTCCAGGCCTTTTTAAAGTACCAATTAGCATATTAACGCAGGCCTTTGTAAGTACCAATTAGCATATTAACACAATGCTTCATCAGTCTTATCCAAGAAGTTAAACTTCTAAATAACTAAATAAAAAGCTTTTATTACACGACTTTGTGAATATTAGTATTACTTGAAAAGGAACAGGGAGAGAAGAGGAAAAAGTGCAAAGCCCACATTTGATGAATTGTTCAATCAAATAATTTCAGAAGTCTCTTGTCTTTCTGTGATTAGTCTAGCAATTAAAACTTGATCTATATAATGAAAATTATATTTGACTTCATAAATGTGTTTTAATCTGCTAGTATCCTACTCATAAAGATCCTGTAATTAATTTATATATATATATATACTCATTATAATGCATGTCTAAAAATGTCAGTATATTTATTCAGTATATATTTTATTCAGCATATTATTTTTCTGAGTACTCTCAGGAAAAACAAAACAAAAAAACCCACCAAACAACAAGCAAACAACAGTGCTTGTTCAGATTTGGTGGGTGAGAGGTATAACAGGTATGTGAGCTCAGTGTTGGAAAATAGTACCTTAGAGCACGTGCTTTTCCAAGAACAATCCATTCACTGTTATGGTAAATACACGTTAGCAACACCAAAGAGAAAACTGTAGTGTCAACATAGAAAGCCTAAGAGTTCACCTCCTGTAGCAAATGAAAAGAAGTAATGGAAGAGGGAATTTTTCTTTACATGCATGTGGCTGCAGGCAAAAAAATAAGGCTGGTGCTGCTACTGAAGTTGTAGAAGGTCCTTTTTCAGGCAGACCTACATAACGAGAGTTCTTCTAGATGGAAACACTTGATTCTGCCCTAACCCTTTATTAGAATATTATTGTCATTGATGATTGAGAAACTTTAGTAAGGCACAGCAGGTTCCTTATATAGATCCCCATTCTCAACAAAGAATATAAAGTTGTATCTGCAAGAAATGGTGAAGATTCCATTTTGCCTTTTAAACAAAACTAGCAGGTCTACTTCACTGGTTCATTTTCTTGGAGTGATCTCCTTATTTGCATTCCAAGTTTTTATGTCTTAGATGAGTACAGTTTTGGAAAATGAAGAGCTAATTTCTTCACAAACAAGCACTATCTACCAGGACATGTAACTACAAAGTTACAAATGGAAAAGACCTAATAGGTTGGCAATTCCAGTTAGTTCTTCCAATGCAATGAAATCTCCTCTGGGTTCTATAAAGAGGTATGTAATAAGATATCATAATATGCTTTAAAGGTTTCTCTAAGTGTGAAGAAATCTTATGCTAGGGGGAGAGTTGCACAAGCGAGGAATAAAAAAAATTAATTTTAAAAAAAAGACATATATAAAACTATATTGCCTCTGTGACAGCTTGGTTTACCATAGAAGTTCAGCTCCTCTGAAGCCTGTAACCATAATAAAAACAACAGCTGGCAGATAAATAAACTAGAAAAATAGTTATGTGAAGAGTAATAGATATAGGAAGAGTGGGTACAGCTCATCTGAAAAGGAACCTACCAAAGGGACTAATTAACATGAAAAGTTCATGAAACTGCTAAAGAGTAGCAATTTCCAGTATCCTATGAAGTTAAGAAATCTTTTCAGTTGTTAGGAATCTTTGTTTTAAGTTCATTCTGTAACACAGATCACATAAGACACAAATTAAATCTTCATTTTAAAATTATTTTTTAATTTCAAAGAACTTTTTTTTCCTCTCAAAACAGTGAACATAAAACATAGGTTCTTTTTTTTTTTTACATATATATATACACTACTCATATAAATTGAGTCCTGAGGGAGCTAACCAGTTTTCTGTTAATACCTGATCCTACTCTTTAATGGGTATTGTATCAGATCCTTAAAGAATAAATACTAATCTAATACAGTAACTAGAATAAAGCATTTTTAAAGTACCAATTATATAATAATATAGGATTACATGTTTTAAATAAACATATGCCAAATATATAGGTCATATGTGATTAATCAAGACCAAATTATTCTTTTTTAAATAAACAATCCTTCAATGTTAACCTGCATAAAACTGAAATATGTTTTTCCAGACCCTATCTGTGTTTCAAATGTTAAAGTTAAGCAGAGTATGGATGATACTTTCAATAAAACCCCAGCATTTCTGTGCCAAGTAAATGTACTTCAGAAACTGCTGTAGCAAGTATGCTGGAACACGAGATGATTTGTTCATCTATGCTAATATTCCCCAGCCTCTTGTCACGTTACTTCCACCAGTATACAGTTTGCTTAATGTGTAATTTCACAGAATCCCAGAATGTTAGGGGTTGGAAGGGACCTAGAAGATCATAAATTCCACAAGTGTTGCAAAAGTTTCACAAAACATTTAGAAATCTCATGTATTCCGTAAGGAGATGATATTTAAGTTTTCAGTGTCTTTTCTTGGTTTCAGAGGGCTTGGCATTTGGTGTTTGAAGGTAGCTATAACATAGAAATATCTGTACCACCCTATTTCAAGAGGAACATTAATTTTTATCTTCCTTGCATCCTGCAGGGATACCCTCCTAGAGCTCAGTGTGCTTCCTAGACAAATTTAACTCTGTGGCCAGAAGTCTAAGCTCTCTGCTATGCTTGGTTGCCTAGTATTTCAGGAATATAGCTTAAAATAATAGTGAAGAGCAATGCAAAGATAGCAGCAAGAGATCTGTAAATGGTCCTGGCTGTCACAAAGCTTGACAGCATCCACTGACCTCTAACATTAACATATTAGCTTTTTATTTTTTAAGACCTGAACTGTAAAGCACAGTCTCCAAGCTCCATTTTGCAAAATGATAGGCTGTAGTCAGCCCACGGGGGGAAAAATGACAGTTATCAAAACTGAAGGTCAGTGCTTAGCTCTGTAGTTTTTAATGCACTCAATTCAGCTACTGAATACTTGCCTATTCCTGTTTTCTTATCATTATGGACAAGGCAAATAAATCAAAAAACCTAGTGTAGACTTTTGATTTTGTTATCTTCTGTCAGTTGTGCTTCTGACTAATTCATTGCACTGATGTAATACATAACTGCACTTTGTCAAAACTAACATTCTTCATTTAATTGACTCTCCTTCATCTAACACACAGCTTCAGGTTTCCTGCTGCTCTCCAAACATCTGATGAACTATGAGGGAAATCTTCACTGCCTGACACTTGCTACTAATAATGTTAGTTGCAGCTAGACTTCAGCCAGCCCTACCAATCTGAACCTTCAAACATGAGTGGAGGTATTTCTGGGATCCCATGTGTAGCCACAGAAGACTTGCCTTCTTCCTATTTCTCTGCCACCAGGAAATTCCAGCTACTACTGTACTTAAGGCATATGGAATTGTGGGGTTAACACAGAAAATATGTAGGGGTTTTCCAAACTTCTTTCACAAGGACTATTATCACCCAGTCAGGATGTACTTGCATACTTCATGCTGTTAGTCTGCTGATGCAGTTCCTGGTCAGCAGGAAAATAGGCTCACAGCTGCTCTAATTGAAGAGAACATGAAAATAAATGTGAAAACCATTTTGGATGCTGGTGTGTGCACATTGGTCTAGGGCAAAGGGGCAGGAACTGAAAGAAGGGACTGTTTTACGTCATTGGCCTTTTAAATCCATGAGTCCAAATAGCACACAGGTGCACAAAAGCCCCATGGTTTCTCCTTAAGTCTCACTCAGCACCACTTTTTCACTGTATCAACCCATTGTCTTTAATTTCAGAGTTTCAGGAGGGAAAAAAAGTTGCACAAGTTTGTAATTTCTCATAAAGAACAGTTTAATATGTCAAAGACTGCTGGTCAAAGCTATCCTTCATTTCATGTTGTCTAGGCATATGCACGTCCCTATTTTCTACTAGGTGATATATTTTCAAGGGAAACTGCATGAGACTATGTACATTTACTACATCTGCTCTGATCTGTGTTCAAGGTCATGTTGATTCTTTCTGACTCAGGGGACTATTGGTACAAAAGGGCTGAGTACAGGAAGAAAGAGAAGAATTAAGAAACGAAAGTTAAAGAAAAAATAAAAGGAAAAATCATTTCAAATTATCAGGCCACATCTGCAATAAAAAATGGAACTCAAAATCTTTCTAGCTGTCGGAAGAGATCATTTTAAGGTACAATGCAAATCCACATGAACATTTGACTTCTTCATTTATCTTCTGCACTAATTTGATTGAACAAGGTCTTTTAGCTTTGTGCTTTCTGTCCTACTGTACATTGCAGACATGCACATGCCTACACAAACTGACAGCACAAGAATGGACACACTCAGAAGAAACAGTGCATGAACTGAGAACATAAGCATCTATTTTTTTTGAGAGAGACAGTAAAAAGGAAATCTGGTTTCCATCAATATTTAGCATTACTAGATGTCCTCAGAACTGAGTAAAAAGTGAGGAATCTGAAACAAAAGTTAAACTTCTCCCAGGAATAGAATTTTGAAGGGACTGGATGATGAACCAAAGCCTGTGCCATTTCAGGGCGAATCAAGAAAAAGCTTCTTGACATTGACAAGGCATAAAAACTTTCTGTAAAAAAAGTGTGGGTTGCACTATTATATTTCCACAAAAGAAAATGAGAGCAATAGAAAGTAAAAAAAAAAAAAAAAAAAAAAGTGTTAATGATTTTTAATATGCTCTTATTAGAAGAGCAGAATTTACTAGAGGTCGGTGGGTAAATGAGATTCTGAGCACCACTAAAAGATGCTGCTACCTCTTGTTAATCTGCCATGGAAAGTAAGACTTCATTGTACCCCTTGCACTTAACACCTAAACCTACAGATACTGATAACAGGCAGATCACACTTGGCCTCCTGCATTATAGAGCATGGGATTTTGTGAAGGCAGAAGGGCTTCAGGACATGGAACTTAACCCAGGCTTAGGAACCTTTTTGTCCTTTTCCAGCCTGTCAAATAGATGTCCTTGTTTTGCTATCACTGTTAACTTCCAAATTTTGATTGTGTTTTGTTTATATTGTTGGCTGTTTGGTTTACTTCTTTCTCGTTCCTATTTGGAAGAAAGAAAATAAGGGTAGCTCCTTCTTAAAAACTAGATTATCACCCTATAATCAGAGATATTGATTTTACTGTAAACCTCTTTCCTCCATAGGCATGGAGGAAATCAAAGGATACTGTCATCTTTCTGCTGATGATTTAAAAACTGCTCCTAATGGATAGTTCAGTGAAATTAAATTTTCTCTCCCACTTCCTCTTTGTCTAAGTACTATTAACAGGTGCTGGATTTCTTCACTAGGAAGAAAAAAAAAAGCCACTATGATGAATGCATTAATTTTTTTATAATCTTACTTGTTTTCTTCTTGTAAAGCTATGGTTTTGTCAATGACAAAAATATTCCTATCAGTAAAGCACAGTCAGAGAACATTGATATTCACTGGTAAATGCAAAGTTGAGTATTACAATTATTTAGATGTGGTTACTATACACATAGATCTACATCACATATTTTCCTTATTTTTATATACACTAGTGGTGTTTTTTAAAGACACTATGCAGAAATAAACTGTATGAACATGAAATAGGACAGAGCATAGGACTTGTCATAGAACACAGTCCTTTATCTCCTTGACAGTTCTGGAGATAAAGACCCACTTCACTGGGAGAATTACACTGATCTAAAATCAACACAGCAAAAGACCATTATATTTAAGGTCCTAAGGTCATCATATTTCACCTATAAGTACTTTTAAACTCTGATCTGACTATTGGCAAAATGCAACTTAAATCTTAATTTCTCATTAGTCTGTAGTTCATTTACACCAATGCACAAATATAGCCTCTCAATATCAAAAGGGAACTCACAAATCAAGGAGAAAATAGGGCAGTTAATTGCTACTTCTCACAGCTGATAAAAATGTGTACTGGGTAACATTACAGGAAATTTGCTGTATCTGATTTTTTACTGTATTCCTGTTGATTCCAACATAAAGTTGGTAGTTCAAAAAGTCATAAGAGGTAGAATAGCAGACTGCTCAAAAATTACTCAATTTTCATATTACTGATTTACTGTAATGTAAATGCTAGTTTTAAAAGTTGGTAGGTGAGTGAATCTGTACCTGTTCATACATAACAAACAACTCTTTCTACCTCTGTTCATGACATATAGTACTATATAGCTTGTTGAAAACAGTACACTGTTCACTCCTGATTGACAAAAAAGGATTTCAGAAGAAATGTAAAAGTTATTAGTCCACAGATATTCAGTAAAAAACCAGCTAGCAAATATTTCCAAGGGAGCCAATGCACCCATGGGAAAAGAATTGGGGTTACACCACGACTGACCTCATTCATCACTTCCTGACAGTGACCTAGATAAAGTTTACAGATTTTCATATACATATGCTGCTTTGTGAAGTGTAAATGCACCAGGTGCAGTGACTCAATTTCAGACTAATGCATTCTTTCAAACCAATGTGTAAAGGTATGGCTTTCACTAATTTTCTGCAGTCCATATGAATATATAAAATATCACACGAAGAAAGCTATGTTTTACATATGTGGTGGGAATTACTTTGTTTTGGATCCTTATCATATGATTTAATTTTACATTTTACCTGTATCATGTCCTAGATCTATGCCCTAGGAACTTCTTCACACTGTTTAACCAGTATGCTCTTGGATGCTCTTATTTTCTTGGATGCTAACTCTATTTAATGACATGGTTATCACCAGAAACTGCAATATAAGGACTAACTAATTGCATATTTAGAGATGTCAGTGGAAACAAATTATACATCTCTGCTTAGTTGCCTAAAACAAGTGTAATCCTGACTAACAGAAATAGAGGTTTCTTCTCTTTGCTTTTACTTTCTTATCACCACATAAATGAATAAGTTATTCCATATTTACTTATATGAGTGAAATGGAATCCTCCCCACACTGCTGTTTTTTAACAGCAATTGTGCTCATATTCTTATGCTTATGCCCATCATTATGGTATCAGAGTATTCTCCAAAGATTTAAAGTGATGTGTGACAAGAAGTGTCACTTCCACTTTGCTGCCTTTGGAGAAGAGGAGGCTGAGAGGTGACCTTATTGCTCTCTACAACTACCTGAAAGGCCATTATAGAGATGTGGGTGCTGGTCTCTTCTCCCTCTTAACTAGTGACAGGACAAGGGGAAACGGCCAGAAGTTGCACCAGTGGAAATTCAGGTTAGACATGAAGAAAAATTGCTTTAGTGAAAGAGTAGTTAAACATTGCAACAGATTGCCCAGGGAGATGGTGGAGTCACCACCTCTGGAGTTATTTGAGAGGTGAATAGATGTGATACTTCAAAGCATGGTCTAGAGATCATGGAAGTGTTAGGCAGAAGGTTGGACTTGAGGATCCTGGAGGTCTTTTCCAACCTTATGATTCTTTGATTCTATGATTCTGTGACTGTTTTCTTTGGTGCTGAAGTACTTTTAACTCGCTTTCTGTTCTTCTTGTGCCTTTTTGCTTCTATTTTTTTACATATTTATATTTAGCTTGTTTTAAAGGAATAAAAATAGAACAATATCCATTTTACAAGGATATCTGTACATAAATGTTCTCCATGCATAACTGAAAACACTTAAAGCATAGAAAAAAGATGACTGCAAAGGATGTGAAGGCAGTCTGCCTAACAGAATATATTCAGTCAGAAGTGAGCTCATGCCTGTGCTCTAATTTTAGCATACTTAACCACTAATTGGTGAAAAGGGTAGATAAGCAGATAAGCCTTTTTTATTTCTGAGGAAGAAATAGGAAGACAGAGTGTATGAAATGAGTTGAGACTTCTTTCTTGCATCCTTTTGTGTTTCCTTGTAGACTACCTTGGAATACAGAATCATATCCAGCAGAAATTATGCACATCTCTTCCCATGCTATTCTAGCCCAGAGTGAAAGTAAACTACTAGCCACACTTTCTCAGGATTTTGCCACAGAGGAAAATGAAGCTGGAAAGTGTAGCTGGACTGTACAGTTTCTCCTTCTATGGAAAATACAGAAAATGTGACAGTAATCACTGCATTTCTGTGCAGCCTTGCCCACATACTTTCCAGCACAAAGCACAAACATTTCTGACACTGTGGCAGGACTGCTGGTCCTGAAAAATCCTGCTCTGTAAATCAGCATAAACTGAGCACATATGAGCAATATACTGAAAAAAGTAAAAGAAAAAAAACACCAACATTTCTGCAAGGGTGAATGGTTACTTCTTCAATATAGATCATGATATGCTGAACTATGTCCCAACTGAATATGTAGCTCTAAGAAAGAAAAGAGAAATCCCCCCAAATATCCTAAAACAATCTCAGTGAAACTCAAATATGATAGGTACCTTAAATGGTAGGAAATAAATCTCCTTTATAATTACCCTTAAAAACAGAGTTGTAAAATATTATAATAGCTTAACTAAAGATCTCATATATATGGATATGTTTATACCAATATTCATCACTCCTTTCAGAACTTCATTTCTATGTGTTTCAAAGGAAGCACACTGTTGCACATTGATTAACACCACAAGTTTGGATTAATCTTTGCTAATTATATTTGTCCTATAACTGGCAGTAGTCACCCAAAACTGATCACGTAGGCTCCATTTCCAGGGAACAGGCTGACACCTCTCATTATAAAACATACACATTACTATTCTTGCACTAGATTACATTTGATTAGAATATAAACAATTAAAAATACAAATTGTAATGTGTACGGATAAAAATTATGATCAGAAAATAAGACTATGGAATGCATAATGTAAAATGACTATCAGCCAAGACATAATTGTGGTGGAATAGATGAAAGATAAGTGGGGTGACTGCAGAAACATGGTTCCCTGTAACAGCACCACACCTTCTGTACAATTTACACTACTGGCAGCATTACAGAATCTGTTTTGGAGCAACAAAAAGGCTTTAACAATATTTAGTGTTTATTTTTAAGGCAGTTCAATTCAAAGAATTCTCTGACATCTCAGGTCGAAATCCTTTCTTGATCTTTCCCCACTGACTTCCTTGATTAAATGTCTATGATAATTGGATGCTGAAATGTTCCTCATATAAAACACAATCTGAAAAATTACTGGCAAGTATCCCCCAGTCATTTTTCTATTCAAGAAAGATTTACAAAAGCTAATAACACTTAAAAGCATGCATTTGCATCAGACTCTAATTATACTCAACCTTACCAAGCATTGTATACTATTGTGTTAAACATTCCTTCTTACTGCTTTTTCATGGCTCTTGCCTGGTACTGCAACAATAAGAAATTAATTTCAATCATTATATGTCATATGTTTTGTTACTTCTGTCTTATAAGTATTTGGCAGTTCAATAGAAATCTTTGCTCTATAAGAATATCACTTAAGGTCTCAGAAGCACCAGGTTCACCAAAATGTGTTAATAGTAGAAAAATACACAGTAATTGAATTCATTGTGAATTTTACTTCTGATGTAGCTACAACTCCATCGTGACGTGTAGTGTTTTGTTTCAATGATCATTGAAAAATTTGTTGGGAGAATAGGTATGCAGACAGAGGATTCAGAAAACCAAACAAAAAACCCCAAACCCCCAATGAATTCTTACATCTATTAGAACTCTCTATGTACACGACTCCCTTTGTTTGCTTCTCAGATGTTTATTACCAGCTCAGGTTTGTCAGTGATACCTAAGTTGTGCCAGATAGCAACTCAGCATAATGAAAGTTAAAAGTATACCAAGAGAAATAATATATACATAGAACCCTCTTGCATGCAGCCAGACCCTCTTCTCACAACAGCTACGATTTTCAATCTTCTCAATATTTTCCAGCCTATTCTAATAACTAGAT
The DNA here is from genome assembly GCA_024611195.1 of Ceyx melanurus. NCBI lineage: Eukaryota > Metazoa > Chordata > Aves > Coraciiformes > Alcedinidae > Ceyx > Ceyx melanurus. Next base: position 80,509 of record JANHGL010010384.1, read on the forward strand.
CCTTCAAAAGGATGATAGGTATGGAAATGCATGTCCAATATCAAATGACTATTATACTGCTGTTAGGTTGTTAGAAATGTCAGCTTGTAAATATTGTACAACAGCTTCAAAGACAAAAAGAAATGTGGATTAAAAAGCAAAAAAACCCCAACATTCTAAGTCCCAAACCTTCTCGGCTAAACCAAAGGGAAACATATATTAAAAATTTTTCTTTACTTTCAGCTAGAGATATTCATAAAAATACCATGTAATAAACCATTACAGGTCATCTTCAAATGCCAGAAAGAGCAATATTAGAAACTGATTACATCCTCTATGCTTCTCTTGATGTATATAATATTACAGTGTAATTCATCCTTATTATTTCAGTGCGATGGATCTCGTTTTTCTTATTTGAGTGTTATAAAAAGAAAAACAATAAATTGCATTTGAACAAGTTGTAGCTACTGGCTGTGATATTGCATAGAAGTTTTTTAGAGCTGGGCTATAATGCCATTTTATAAAACAGTTTCCTCTGAGTTACATAAACACTTTCATAGCCCATAATTTTTACAATCTTCAAGCTGTCAATAATATTTTTTCTTGTTTTGCTGGATATGAACCCTTCAGTTTATTTACACTTTCTGGCACAGTGAAGGAATATAATGAGTACAAAGTGCAGAGAGAAAGAACTTATGTGGTTTTTTTTGTTACTTATTTTGTAACCTGTACTTTTGTTACCTGTACTTCTTCATAATCACTATTAACTTCCTTTTCTGAGCCAAGGCTTTAAAATTATTAAGAGCAGTAAGTAGGGTAGCTGGAAATGCCATCTTCAAACTGCCTTCTCCATCTTGATGGTCAAAGATTTTGTGATCTTTAAAATTGGTGTAGTTGCACTAATTCATAAATACTTCTTTACTTTTGGAGAATATCCTGGGTGTTAAAATCAATATAATATATGAGGTTCTGCTCGCCAGTATTCCATTAACTCAAATGAAGTCTGTATCTTTAAAACTAGAAAGCAAATTCAGAATAAATTCAGTCTAATCAAGTTATCTTTACACCTTCATAAGTCAATATCACACCTTCAACTCACTGGGAAGAAATATTTCACTTTGCTATCAGCTCATCATCAACTGCCAATTCATGGAAGGCAAGCAGTTCCTGGGTGTTGTTTCAATGCTTTTAATCTCTGGATATTGTGGCAGCTTTATCTCTGAATTTTCCTATATCGCTTAGTTTCTTAAAACAACATGATTTTAGCATAGATTTTGATTGATATTTTAAGTTCCTTTATTAAATGTGATCTACATAAGAAAAGGAATCTTTTAAGCTCCCAGCTGACAATGAAATAGTACTTACCTTGTCATAGGGAACTAACTTCTGATTAATACAATTGTATTTGACATTTCCATTTAAAAAATCTTCCACTAGTGTTATATTATTATGCCTATGACAGTTCATTGTGGATTCTATGGTTACCTACTGATTTTAGATAAACACTTTACTGCATTTTTTTCAATGTTCGTAAGAGGTCTACTTTAGAATAACACTAATTTGGTTTTGTTTTAAAAAAGCAGTAAAAATATATGTACTGTCTTCAGTTAAAGTTTTCCATAAGGGTATATGATTATTTTAATTTAAAGAAATTGAAGGAACTTCTTGCTTAAGGGAGAATTTAAATTAAACTTTGGAAGTAGCTTTGCTAATTTTGTATCAGTTAAATATAGGCTTTTGAACAATGTGAAGGAATCCCTCTCACGAGACACTGTGAAACACAGGAAGCCAGACATAAGAGAAAAATGAATATGCAAGGAAGGACATTAGACTGAAAATCTAAAAAATCAGCTATATTTAGCTTAAATTCTGAAGAATAGGATTTCCCTTACATTCCCTTCATAAGAGATTTACAAGTATGCACAGCAGCACAGAAAATACAGCCTCCAGGCTTTCAAAATCAGGACCTTTAAACATATATGTATAACCATACAAATGTGACTTTAGTAGCAACATAAGATTTCAAGTACCACCTTATAATGACAATTCAGACAACAATTTAAAGAGTGTTAACAGTGACTTCAGAAAGTCAGGTAGGTATTTCAATAGTAAAAAAAAAAAAAAGTTTTCATAGAATATCATTTATACAAAAATTATCTATTCAGGTACATGATAGATTCTGTCTGGGAGACTGACCTCTGCATTGCCATCTGCTGATTGTAAATTTAGTGAAAAACACAGCACCAACCTCAGGTATTTGCTTGTTCAGAAGATTATCCTTTCTACATAATTTAACTACCTGTCATTTGACCTTGTCTTGAAAATCATTGTATGCATCTCATGTCCCTGCATTCACTGTTGACAGCTGGTGTTTATCACCAGAAGCTGTGGGGGGAAAATTACTCAGTGAACAGCCTAGCCCACTTACAAAAGCAGATCGAATGAAAAATAAATAGAAATGAGGAATCCCTAAATATCAACAGCCAGCACTTCAACAAATACGGGGAATGCACAATGGTTATATCGGGTTTCTTTGCACAGCTGCTGTTAGCATTCCTACTGCTCAAGAAAACAGCTGAAGTGATACCTGTGGTTTCTAATATCAGAAAGTGCTGGCTTTAAAATATGTCCAAATGCAGCAGGTTATTCTGCACAACTGCTATTTTCTGTGCTAGGCTAAGACCTAAACAAGGTAGTGAGTGATCACTGTTTGCCCTACTCTTCTAATCATCCATTACTGGCAACTGTCAGAGACAAATTCTGAGCTAGATGGGGCTCTGTGCTCAGCCGGTGTGGCTGCTCCTCTGCCTTGATAAAACACCTGTCAGGTGCAGAAAGGATCCGAATGGTGATGCGGGGGACATCATATTTCAGCTGTAAAATACAATCCACTCCTGCTCAAGATTGGTTAGTAAAACTACACTACATGTTTTTGTTTAAAGGCATCAAGTCTCGCATCATGGAAAAATGCAGTAATTTCTCTTTAACAACTGAAAATACATTGGATTGCAGCTTAATGTGTTAATCCACCTGAGTTCCCGCCAGTCCTATTGCACTGATCACACGAGCTGCTTGAATATCCATGTTTCAGTAAAAGTACAACAGACAGTTATATTTAGTTTGTATATATTTAGTTTATATTGAAAGATGATCGGTGCTGTGTAGAAACAGAAGGGACACATGTACCAAACACTGTTAATATATTTTTCCTAAATTCTGTTTCCTTCCTGCACTTGAGTGGTTCCTCTCCTTCATGTGCACTAATTGATGTTCATTAGCTGCTTTAAAACCCATTTTCCTCATTTAACCTATCACCTGAAAGCTGTCAATGGCATATGCATAGGGCCAAAAAGGGCCCTGTGGATGGAAATCAAAATCCACCAGGTGGATATATGTAAAGAAAACCATCCCTGGCTAATGAAGTACCAGCTTCCAATTGGCAAGCAATTGGAAGCATTCTAAAAGCTTCATCTAAAAGAGTTTGACTACTTATATTCTGCCCTGAACAGCCAATTGATGACTCCTAGGTAGATCTTTGGTTTGGCAGACTACAGCTTTTGACACATTAAAGATAGTGTGAAATTATATTCTCTCCAACAAGCTCTGTTTCTGCTTTCTTGACTTGTCTTATTTGTTTATATTACACATTTATGATTTAGACCTGCAACCTGTTTATGACAGTGAAGCCTGCCTGGCTTATAAAGAGACAGGTGCATTGCAACTACTGAAAACCAAAAGACTAAGTCTATATCCAAACATAAAGTTACTTAGGCTTTATCAAAATTTCATTATCATACAGGTAATTAATCTGGATGGACACATATTATTTTGAACATGCAAAGCTGCAAACTGCAACAGGGTTTGCATTGCACAGGCTTCAGAAACCAGTATTCACTTTAAGGGCCCTACCATTGAAACAGGCAATCCTCTGTATAATACTCATGCAGTGCTCACTCCTAGTCGATGAGTAAAACTAGAACAAAGAAGGGATAGAGAATTGACTGATGACTATTCTGGCACTTTAAAGGCTAGTGGGTTCAATCACATGTGACTCTTCATAGATTTTTCAATCTTGTGGATTGTGGGCTTGTGGAAAGTGAACAAGTGGCACAGAACACAATTGCTGTTGTAGGAAACAAATAGCAAATAGTAGTTTTAATTTTTCTTTTAAAGTTTAGTCATCCAAATCACATGATCTATTGGATAGTCCTATATGCTTGGTTCTGTCCTTAAATATGCTACAAGTAATCCATAGAAGAGAAAATAGCTACTAATTAACAAGATTTTTTAAAAGATCATTGACAAAAATGTCCCACCTTTTTCATTTGCTCACAGAAAAGGAATTTTGGAAACCTGCGTCACTAGCAAAGAATTTACATTTTTATACAGTGCTTCAAACATGCTCTTAAAACAGGAAACAACACTTCTATATTTTCTTGAAATGAATTCAGGTATTTAGAAAAAACATTTTGATTAATTAAATGTAAATGAATTCTAAGAAATCTATAAAGGGATTTCTTCAGTTGTCAAGGTGATATTTAATTAGCATAAAGTGGGAGTTGCTTTCCTGGTTCTCATCAGTACTTACGATGTTACCAGTGGAGCTACAGCTCATCTTCCTAAAAGGCTTACTTAATGGTTTAAATACTTAGTCACTTTAAATACTTAGAATCACAGAATGATAGGAGTTGGAAGGCACCTCTGGAGATCACTTTGCAGAGGTTTAGATGTAAAGGCCAGAAGGAACTCTTACAGTCATCTGGTCTTTTCATAACAGAGGCTATAAAAAATGTAATGCAATAGTTCAGGACTTAAGTCCTTCTTTTAGGGTTACTGTATATGTGTATGAGAGAATTGCAGTGACTTGAAGTCACCATATTGCTCAATATAATTTTCCCAATGGCTTCATATGAAGCGTAGTGCCTTCATCTAGATCCATCTTTTGACTACTTTCTGTTTCCATGTTTTGTTATTTTTAATATACTTCTGATATATTATAGAGCTGTTTATTGTTAGAAATCATTTATTCATTTGGAACCATAGAATGAGTCACCTCATTCTACTTGTTAAACTAGAAAACTGCTTTAAATTCATAATATGAGAGAGAAATCTGAATTTAACCATTCTTTTAATCCTTTAGTAATTCATCTACTTCAACAGTTTTTAAAGTACCACACCAGAATGGAATGTAATACTTCAGTAGCAATATCACTGATGCTGCATACTCAGTAATACATCTTCCCTAGCCCAATTTATTGTCCTGGTTCCTGGAAACCTCTCCCAGTAGTTAAGAGTGTATTTTCTGACTGTAGCTCTGCTCTGACAACTCATGTTCAACCCTGACCTCAAGATCCTTTTCAGTGTCATTGCACTTAAGTATACATCTGGCAGGGATAATATTCAGTGTTAAAGAAATACTTTTAAAAAATATCTTTAACTATAGCACAGCAGCTACTCCTCAAATGAAAATGCAGTTTGCAGTGGTAAAAGATAACTGACCACTCCGTTTATATTTTTTCTCCTTTGTTTTGTATTTTCTCTCTTTTTTCTTTTTTTTCTGCTTAATTTTCTTTTGAGTTAGTAAAAGGTATGTTGTCACCTTATAGAGTTGTACCATGACAAACTGTTGTCTGTGCAGCAACGTCTGTAGAGAGGGAATCTGTGCAGCCATAAAAATCTTTCTGCAGGATTATGGTCCAATCTTCCAATGGTTCATATTCCTTTGAAATTATGCTTAAAGAGCATAATTTTCTATTTTTTTTTTGAGTGACTGGAGAAAAACATGTTTTCATGGATGCATTTATGTATTAAGAAACAGAAAAACAACATAAATAAAAAATATTTTATCGAACTTTGTTTCAGATACTAGAATTTCTGTATGATACAATCCATGAGAGCAGTAGTTTATTTCAGAAGCTAATTTCAAATACAGGATTTTATAATACAGTTGGGAAAGCTCAGTAAAGACTTCTATACATAAAAGCAGAGTAAATAAAATCTTCAATAAATGGACTTCTGATGTCTGTTCCTTTAAATAGAAAAAAATATTTTCTAGAGACAGGGACAATACAGATACCAACCACCATATGTTCCTCAAAATTATATTCAGAATCTTTAAGCTAAGATGGGAGTTAACTACAAAATCCAATATGCAGAGGCAGATCTAATAAGTCATGTAGTTTTTCTGAAAGGAATGGTGAGAGTTTCAAAATATTATATAATATTTGGGAAAAGACATGAGATTCTAGGCACAGAAAATAGTGTGATTTTTCTTTTCCCTTACCTCACAAGGCCAAAAAATCATAGGGTAAAAAAAGCTTTGGAAAATCAAACTACAAACTATTGCCTAGGAAAATACAACTGTTTAACAGACAGTTATGAGGTTTGGAAGTCAAAATTCTGAGTTCTAAAAATCAGTTTAAAGATGAAACCATAGCAAAACTAAATAGAGAAAGCCAAAAATTCTTTTTTTTTTTTTTTTTTTTTTTAATTTAGAAGTCCACAGGGCAGCAAAAAAAAATAAAATAAAAATCCAGTCAATCCTTTGGAAATAAAATGGCCTTGTGCTACTCCATATTTCCCAATTAAGTTGTGAAAGCTACATGTGCATTGTTCTTACACCAACTAAAGAGAAATGTATTATATATCAAACCCATTTTTTATTCTGAGTTGTCACGAATGGGATCTGTCGTACTGAGTGTGGTGGTGCATTATCTCTAATCCATTTTTAAACATAAAGACTTCTAAGGTCATTGCTAATTAGAGAAAGGTCCAAACTCTTCCTAACTTGAGGCTTTGGATGCATCCCTGTGGTTAAGCAAATTTACCTGTTTTGATTAATATAAACATTTGAGAATTAGACTAGCTTATCCCACAGGCTTTCCATCATTTAACTAACATTTCTGGGCAGGAAACTAGATAAACTTCTTTCATAAAAGTAATAAGCAGTATTGCCAATAAAAAGATAATGCTGAATGAAACTAGGAGGGGGAATCTGTTAATTTCTCACAAAACTACCAAACTACCAAAGAGAGTAAAATAAATGTCAACGAAGGAATGTCAACAATAGCATTATAAGGACAGAATCAAGGAGAAAGAAAATGTCATGGGAATGTACTCCCTTTTAAATTGCTTTACAGATAGATATTAAGCAATTCAACAAGAACCTTAAATTATTAGCAAGAAAATTGACTGTAGGGCATTTTGCTCTTCATAAGCTACAGACTAGATAATACATTCAGCACAATTTACAGAGCAGCATTTTGATTTAGCTTATTGAATAGTATCTGTAATGTTTCAGAAAAGCAACTGTCACATTGTTTTTCCACTCTGCAAAGTCACCACATTCTGTGGAGTTTGTCCTTCCTTCAATTAACTCCACTTGGGTTTTGATAGCATATTTTATATTTCCTCATTCGTCAGTGTCACGACTGCCTTTATAAATTGCAAATCAGTTTAGATTGGCCAGTTTACCCAGCCATGGAAAACAAGATTTTACCATAGTTTCCTCTCAGTAATACAGTGAAAATAAACATGTTATCTCAGAAAGTATTTTACAATCACGTAATTACAGAATTATTGGAGTTCAAAGGGACCTGTGGAGATCATCTAGTGCAGCCCTCCCAACAAAGCAGGTTTCCCTAGAGCACATTACAGAGCATCACATCAAGGCAGATTCTGAACAGCTCCAGAGAAGGAGCTGCAAGGAAATGTCAGCTGGAAGTCTGTGGTGCAAAATTCTGAAGGAGAAGGAAAATTAATATCATGTTCTTACCTCAGAAACTTCTCATGGATGCTAGACCTATATATTCTTCTTCTCTGGGTGATCGCAGAATTTTGCTTTGACATTTTTACATTTTTGAAAATACAGTTCCACAGTTCTCTTGGTTTAATGAGGCATATATGGAAACTGGATTTTATCTGACTACACTAAAACTTGCATTAATTTGCAGAGACAAATGTCAGGTAGATTTTCCTCTCCAAGTCATTTTATGAATCAAACAATTTGGATCAGCTTCAATAGAGGATTGATGCATGGATTTCCTTCCATGGCATTATGCATACATTAAAAGCAAATTCCATGTGCTGAAGAAATAAAGAATATTGGGAAAAAAATGTACTGTCGATTTTTTTTTAACGAAACTACACAAAGAATCTTTAAATATTCACTGCTATGGATACTAAAGCTTGTAATTGAATATCTTCAGAAATAATGTTTCTTCTTCTCTATAGTCTACTTTAAGACAGTGGTCATACAAGCTGATTGCTAAGTCTGTAACCTGAATTAGAGAGAAGGAAGTGACCAGGGTAGCCATGAGAATGTTTACATTAATGTTATATAATTTATTATTTTTTAATAATTATCTCTAATCCATATATATAATTATATTTATTATTGGCAAGGAATAGGAAACTGTAGGGTAGAGTAACTTCTAAAATATCCCTTACTGCTCCATGGAGATTGAAGACACACTGCTGATTTCTTCACATACCAGTAAAAGCCAAGCCAACAGGTAAAAATGATTATGCTTCACTAACTAGATTTTTATATTTTTTCAAGTATATGCTCAACTTCTCAGTAGCATTACTTGTCATACGACATTAAAATGCTACCTTTTTCTTGACTGTATGTACAATAAAATAAAATAGACAGTTCTCATTTAAATAAAAACTACCTTTCAAGGAGACATGTTAACAATGAAATGCCTTTAAAATAAAGGGTTTTCTGAAAATACTTTTTATGAGTACCTAGAGAGCATACAATACAGTTCCCACAGTAAATCTGAATTTGTTTTATGACACATTGTTCAGTAAAAGCAGAAATCTGCAAGAACTTTCAAGTCCATTATGTTTATCCCCTCTCTGCTGTATAGTTCGCTTTCACAAAACATTATTTTGCCAAAAGAATCTAAATTATTCTTTGACGAGGACAATTTCTGAATCAGATATTTCAGCTTTTAATCAAAAACAAATTTTGTTTTGATTTGCCTCACCTCTTCAGACACCTTTTTTTATATGTAAAATAACAAAAAATCAAAAGTACATTTTTTCTATTTTATTAGTGTTATTTTATGTGAACATCATCTAGCAAAAGTACACGGAGAGAGGTCTACTTTGTTTTGAAGGGTATTTAAGCAAAACAACATTTTTAGCTTTATTAGGAACAAGAATGAACACTTTACAAATCATTCTTAAAACCAAGGAAATTTACTAATATTACTCTAAACTGTCTCAGTCAAATCTAGCATCTGTTGCACTGACTCATCACATATTTCATATCCAAAGGCAAAACCAAGACTTTTGAGTTCTCACATCTTAGAGAAACACGGAGTATTTTACGAGTGAAATCTTTCACTTGCTTTCAACATTTACAATCAATAAATAAGTCCTAACAGCCCTCCCAACAACAACCAAAAACCTCTCTTGCCCTCACCCCTAGGATTTCAAAGCAATGTGGCAGCACCACTGGGACGACAGTAGGTTCTCCATTATGAATGTGCTGTGGAATGTGCACTGAAGCAACTGCAACTCGCCAAAATTAATATTGAAGCATATGGCTGCCCAGCCCCCTGGCATTGCCAGAATACACACAGGAGGAGGCACTGAATTAGTCCCAGGCATTGCCAGAAGCCCAGATGAGCCAACACACACTAGCACATTTACACCTGGATTCAGAGACCATAGCAGTAAATGTCAGGGATTTGGAAAGCTTCCTGAAAGCTCATCAGGCTTACCCAACTTTACGGTTCTGAAATGAAATGAAAACATGAAAGGTTCATAAAGGTACTGAAGAGTTGTGTTAAATTATGTCTGTAAACTTCTTTATTTACTTCTCCACAACACACGTGTTCCCCGAGCAGTTACTTTCACATTTGGAACAGAAATCCCTTCATTTTAAAATTCCCTCGTTTATTGACTAATTTCATCCAGTAGAAAGAAGCAGTGCACTAAAATGAGTGTAGCAGGGGAGGTCAGGAACAGGCTTGCAGATTTAATGCAAATTACAGTCCAGCACAGCATTCAGGAGCATCTTCCTACCACCTACTCAGCTAGCTACACAGAGAATCAGGAGGCTGCCTCAAGTTCCTTTGGGAAATACCAAATGGCTGGTACCAGCAATGGCCACAAGAAGGTTTTCAATACAATGTTCCAGGCTTATTCTAATTAGGATGTTTGACACTGAATATATAGACACCCCAAAAAAAAATCAAGATCATGCTGATTGGTAATTCGGGGTTTGGAAAGAATTTCTTCCCCTCTTTAAGCAAAGATTTTTCTTTTTTTTTTTCTCTCTTTTGCACCTTTATTCCAAAAGGCAGGATTTGCTGCACTCAATTCTTGCACATCTCATCTAGTAGATAAATTCTGCTCTAATAACAGATACCATCCCTCTTTTTACTCAAATTTATACACCTACTGTATTGACTTTTGGGATTTGCTGCACTTTGCTCAGCTGACCTGTTGTAGGAATCAGTTAACAGCCCTTAAATAATCTGTATATGTCACCTTTTAATGAAGGACATAACCGTTGATTTAAAAGAGGATTTGCTAATCCAATCAAAGTGGATTCAGTGACTGGGGGTTTTTTTCTTTAAATTTTGATTCAATATTTCCTCCAGGTATCTTACTCCTATTTGTTACTTTCCCTCTTTATACTATTCCTTGAATCAAGAGTGTATTCACTACGGAAGTTTTCACTAAAATATGACAAAGATTTGAAAATTAGGCAACATGATAATTCTCTGAATTAAATTCTGTTTCTGTATTGTGACTTACATTTCAACAGAAAATAACAGAAAAAAAAATGCATTCACAAATTCCCTGCTTATATATAGTAAGGCAAATATAAATTGTATTTAAAGGAGTGGGAAGAGACTTAATTGAGTACAACTTCCTTCTCCCATAAAACAACTCAGAAAAAAATGCTTATGAACCTATATTTATCTCCTGCATTAAGGGAGGAGAGAGAAATGGTTTCTGTGATTAAAAAAAGGAAAAAAAGGAAAAAAAAAATTCCCAGCCTAGTCCTAAATATTATGTAAAATAAAATGTGCAGTGTTCCAAGACTTATAAATAGTAACAGAAACATTCTAATTTATCTCATAATCAGGAATCAAAGATGAGGGCTTCAGAGTGAGAATTTATTCTACTAGGTGTTTGCACAGGTTTAGCACAACCATATATCTGATTTTGGTAGACAAGAGAAGTGAAATATATGGGGACAATATAACCTGTAGGATTGCCAACAGTTTTAAAATTACTTAAGAATTTACAATAATGCTTGGAGTACTTATATTTCTTCAAAAGGGGAGTATAAAAGAATGAAAAATAAAGGATGATTTCTGAACAACACATAACCTTTCAGCTGATATTTTTAAGAGTGTCACATCAAGGTAAAGGCATGTTTTCTTCTATATGGTATTTAACATCAAATATTGGTATTGAGCCAGACTCTATCTTGATATTCTGCTGCATCTGAGAACGGGTGATATTTGGAACAACATTAAACCTACCATAAAAAAAGTATGGTGCCTCAGAGATCTAAATTGCATTCTCATCCCATGTATCTTCATTGGCTGTCCAAAATGAATGGACTTGTGATAGAGATAAAAGCACACTGCCATGTATGATGACTGGCTAGATGCAGGACATTGCAGTCAGTTATGCCCTGTCCCAGATACCACTATTCTTGGTAAAGAAACAGGATGACATTTCCTTGATGATATGGAATTCAGAACATAGCATTTCACCCTGTCTAAATTTTTTCTCTGCACTGTCTTATATGCTTTAAACAACCACCATATTAGCCTACGGTAACAGAATGGTCATGAAAAAGTTGATATTATTATCTCTTTGTTATTATCTATTTATCTCTTCACAAAAATATTGAATTCCTCTTCTTTTGGGTTTTTGTTTTGTTCTGTTTTGTTTTCTTCAGCGCCACCCCTACTTCTTCTGTCTACTAGGATGGATTATGGCAACCTTACAACCCCATTTTTCATAATAATTTAATATTCATACAAAATATACCATTTATCTGTCATATATGCCCAGAATACACATAAGTTATCAGCTGACACAAATTTATCCTTGATCTTATCTCTGATTTTCTTCAACCCACAGCTGAGTATAGTATTATATAATAATATTAGAGAAGTTTTAATAGCAAACTTCTCATATTATATTTATTATCAACCTTCACAACACATTACAATAAAGTGCATGATTTAACTGACAGACCCTCTATTTTGAAGTAAAATAAATTAATGTATATATTAAAGCTGCATACAAAGTAGCTACTACTCAACATAATTTATAATAGTAATAATCTGACAGTTTAAATCATACATTAATTTCCTTATTGGATGGGTTTATGACACCTCAGAGGTCCAATATTTATAGCCAGTCTTCTGCCCCATTACTGACGTGCCACTTTATTAGAGAATGTTTTAATTAAATATGAAGACTGCATTTTTATATATTTAGAAAGAGGCTTTCAATTAAGTGCATTCTCACTTTTAATAAAGCTCAAATCTTTAACCCTATATATTGACCAACTGAAAAACTAAGGGGCTGACTGAAGCACTCGCTGCTCTGTGGCTTTCAAAATAGCTGCTAGCTAACCAGAGAACTGGGACTTTATTATAGGATTGCATAAGAGGAATGATTGCATCTGGTGGACACCCTAAAAGCCACTGGATTGCAAAAGCAGGCTAAAAAAGGTTGTGTTATTTATTGGAATTGCCACTGAAATAATCCCACACCTGCAGCAAGAGAGCTTTTACCAGTGGGTGGGAACTGCAATGGCTGGACACTGGATGTTGAGGAAAGACCAGCTTGGAAAGTGAGGAGGAGAGGTGAGCTCTGTGCAGAGGAGTGTGCTGACCAACCTGATTGTGTTCCATGAGAGGACTGGCTATGACTGGGAGCTTAACCATTAATCTAAAAGTGATTTATTATAACTCCCTGGCATGAAAGAGTGAGAATATATGAGAGTGGAGGTAACTGCCTGAATATTTTGCAGAAGCATGAGAAATAGGACTTGTGACACAGAAAAAGTCAGATGCAGCTATACAGAGAGAACCAGATTAGCTGATGTTATATGGGCAGAAGTGCTTCTAATCTGTAAGGTACATTTCTTTACAGAAATTATAATTAAACTTCAAAGGTCCTTAATATTTTTATACTTTGGATTCCTTATATTGCATTATTCATAGCGGCTGGGATGTAGATGGTGCATAGTCTACTACTGCTACTTGTTACTCCACTGTCTGAAGATGAAGCAGTTTGTGGCACTGATGGCAAAAATGCTGATGATCCTAATTCATTACCAACATGGTTACAGCTGATCAGATGGCAGACTGTTTCCTAAGAATTTAGAAATCTGCAGAATTCTATTAATCAGGAGCATGCCCACCCCTTTGTGAGTAGAATGTCATGGTTCACTCAGAAGTCTGTCAGAAAAATTACCTATGCATGTGCAACTTTATAGCCTTGTTGACACGTTTGTCATAATATTTTAGTTACATGACTCATTATATTTCTTTCTCAAAGCTTCTAGTTGTATTTACTGTAATTCAGGGTGGCATTTTTTGTTGGTTACCTTAGTCAGTGTTTGACCCCCATACCTTATTTAGTACACATCATTCAAACCATGTATAGAAACTAAAATAATTTTCTTATCACTGTTTCCACGGAGTTTTTGCTGTAGAAATAAATGCTTCATAAATACAAATTCCTAAGATTCAATTTATTAGATAGTTTTTTCCATTTGAAAATTAATCACAGTTGTACTAAGTTTCCCAGTTGGAAAGAGGATTTTCCTCTTCCTTCCCTCCAGATTCTGCCATGCTATAAAACTTTGTTTCTTGTTTTCCTCTGGGACATGACCAGTCTGCCACCTCTCACTTTCCTCTTGTTGATACTGCTCCTTAGGCTACCTCTTCCTACCAGAGGAGGTCTAACCGATAGATTTCTGAGCAATTGTTCTCAAAGGGAGTATTCAACTTCAAAATCTGCTGCTTCAATTTAAGAATGGAAAAAAGGCATACATTCCCAAGAGCTTGTCTTTTTCAACTCATAAAAATACTGCTTTTAACGTGTCTGCATTAATGATGGCATCACCCTGTTCCACAGCTATCGGTTCAATCTCTGGTGCTACACATCTTCAAACCAGAAACAAATGAATCAGGCATCCTACAGACAGCATTTTCTTTCATTGCAGCCTGAGAGAACGAGGCATTGGGTTAAGGCTTATATTAAAAGCCTATGTGATCATGAAAGCAAATACTGGGCTATCATTCATGTGTGCAGACCTTAATTTTAACATTCCCTAACGCTAAGACTTCTAAGTAAAAATTCTGTAATGTTCCCCACTCTTTTTTTCTTTTTAAGTGATTACTTCTTTAAATGTAAACCACAAATATATCACAAAGTATATATACATTTATATTCTCGTGTATATGCTTATATTGGCCAGGTATGAATCTAAGCAGATCTCACTGAATCATATGGAAGTATATTTTAAAAGATATTTTAGCGTTGTCTTTCCCATTGGTTAATATGAAGCTAATTTTCTTTTGAATAAAGATCAATACATAAATAGCAAATGGATGAAGCTAGAAAGCAAGCCAAAAAATATTGGTAAAACAGGGAACTGCTGTGTCCAAGAAAATAACCACATTTCCTACTCATACAAGGTACTCCTATTCATGCTAAATAAGAACTAACTAGACCAGCTGACAGCCAACTGCCTGCTAACTCCCACCTGAATGAATATGTTATTTACCCTCCCCACCTCTACCTGTGCCTTCCCCCACATACTTGTGATTCTGCTGTAGATGTAGCTGTTTGGATTTCTCATACTGCTGAAGGTACACAGGCCTGGTAGATTCAAACATCTCTATTTCTCATTTAGTCATATTCAGATCCTTGTTTCTTCTCTAGAACTGTGCATCTACTTTTCCCACAGGTTCCCAGCCACTGCTGGTGGGGAGGGTGAGCTGCTGCCCAAGCCCAGAGCCTAGAGGCTAAACAAGAGTATCTAAACCCCAGCTAAGCAAAGCAAGAGCATATTGTTTGAGATATGCATAGATTTCTGAAAGCAGCTTGTGTCCCTTAGGCATTCTGGTGGTGAAACTGGTTTGAGGAGTCAGAAGTTGACTGAAATTAGTTTGAGAGGAAAAAAATGCTTGTTGCTGTCCTTGCAGATCAGTATGAAAACATGGCACAACCATGAGAAAAAAAGAAAAGAAAATATAATCTTCAAGCACAGGAGGCCTGTCAACTGTCAAGCTGAGAAATACTTTTGCAACTGTTGCATATTTTAAATTATGCTGTGTTTTGAGACAATGATACCAGATGATCAGTCAATCTCAATAACCTTCATCTCAATCTGTCATCTCAGTAATCACAAAAAGCAGTGATTTACTGAAACTGAACGTATTTTAAGAACCAACTCAAAGCGTGGCATGCAGTTTCCCCTGGAGAACACTATTACATCATAAGTTAAATCCTAAATGTTCTCAGTACTGAAACCACAGCCATCAAGGGCTTTCCTCACAGTAGACACGGTGCTCTTGACAGGCTGAAAACTCATTAAAAATCTCCAGCATACCTGTTCCATAAACGTGGAGTTGAAAGACAGGATGGTGTCAGTTTGCTGAATCTGGATCATAGGGTAACTCTCCAGTCAGCCCCATAAGCTGCTAAAGACTAAATCCAGCTGATAATGAGGATGTTTCAGATAACAGTCTGATGCATAAATGCCTGGATTGAGAACAAGGGGCATGTGATAAAAGGTCAGAGCATACTGTGCCACTATTGTGGAAGCATTTTTAAGGGGAAAAAAATAGATGCTTTTAAGTGTGTAAGAAACTTTATAGAAAGCTATCAAAGAGGTGTAATGTAATGGGACACTGGGATCAGACAGGATTGAAGCTACTGCATTTTATATTAACTCAGTCTCAATATGGCAATATTTGGAAAGTAAGAAAATGAAACAAGATATGGCAAGAACCAGATTCTATAAAGTAGAGAGGAAACCACAGCATGCAGGGGGACTTTTGCACACCTAATACATGGAAATGATGTTTTGAGAGGATAATGAAAGTTATTGCCTGGGAGGGAACAAAGCCACTGCATATGAAATGAACTAGAAGCTGTTTGAAGCAGAGCAATGATTTGCAACAATTATTTCACGTCTGGAAGCAGACCACAGGTAGGCAAAAAAACCAACTAGAATGAAACAGGGTCTTAGTAGCTGGAATAAAATAATTCTCTGCATTCATCTTTTACAATCAGAAAACTCAGCTCACTTGCATAGGAGACAGATTTTGTTGTAAATTGGCATCAGAGAAAGAAAAATAGAAGAATGAGAGCTCACCCATCCACTTTCTAGCAGCAGCATGTGCTTCCATACAGGTTTTGGAGTGCAGATTAGTACATGATGACAAAAGCCTCTGTACCAGATGTGCTAAAGCTGACCCTCATGGTTGCCCTGCTTCATGCCAGCTTTAGCTGAAGTTGTCCAATTCAGCCACTGAATATGCTGTATAGAAATTCAGTCTAGATGTTCTAACAGACTTCTGCTTTAAATGGTGGGACAGATGAGTTAGCCCTAGTTTAGGCATCTCTAGATTGGGCACAAGTCACAACTAGTCATTCTAGGCTCCTTTTACAATTCATGAAGGGAAATTAATCTCATGCTAAGAAAGGCACCTAAGCAGAGTAAGATGAATTACTCTCTGGAATGCTTATCTTTGCTGACTTTAAAAGAAGCCTTGGGAACTGTCTGAGATTACACATTTATGCTTTGGATGTTTCAAGGCAGGACAGATTAATTTCTTTTTCACAGAATCACAGAATCACAGAAATTAGGGGCTGGAAGGGACCTAGAAGATCATCTAGTCCAACCCCCCTG